>SJJU01008516.1:0-14687 GCA_012932125.1 Conopomorpha cramerella | reverse complement strand
GACTTCGGCAAAAAAATGGTTGTATGCAAAGTCAGTTTACGAACGGTACTTTGACGTGACAACGTCAAACATTGCAGTAGGAATACACTCGCTTGTGGAACGGGACAATGACGTCATCTTTTTCGTGCATGAAGCCTGTAGTATCGAGTTATTAAACGTTGGCATGTCAAAAAAAGGGTATTTCAGGATCGCCCTGTATGAATCTTTATTCCGGCGAAAACTTTGTAGTTTAGTTTCAACTAATAATTATTCTTACTTTCTCTGTTTATCGTTTATGCCGTCACCATATTAGGCTTGAAGAAAAGAGCTACATTTACAAATGTTTTCCCTCACGGAAAGTGAGTCTTATGAGAATTAAGAACTTAATGTACGTGTGGATTAGGACAGAAAGGTGTGTCAGTTCTATAATGCCTACTATCCAAACCAGCAATGAATTAATGAATGATTGAAAGTTTCCACCATTCAACCTAGAACGGAAAGGTACGTTGGAAAATGGGAATAAGTCGTCAAGATTGCGGCATGTAGGAAACAAATTTTCCCTACCGACATGCTAAACATACGCGTAATTATATCTTAGGTACAGTCGGCCAAAAAAAATTCTAACAATTTTTATGACACTATTGTCATAAAGTACAGTTGTTACAATACTTTTTCTTAAAGAATCTAAATTTCCAATGACACAAATGAGGAATTTTTTTTGACATTTTTCTGACAGATGTTCGGGGGTAGAACTGTCATTACTGTCAAACTTTGTTTGGAAAGTTTGATCATGTTGTCAGCCTGAAAATCTGTCAGAAAAACGTCAAAGAAAACTCCCCATTATGAGCGTCAACCTTAGGACGATAGATGTATTATTGACCGACTGTACAATTAAAACAGATAAATAATTTGTCCCACGCCACGATAATGATGCCGGAAGGATTTTGGTCAAAATCGTTCCGAGATAACATGCGGTTTACTGCGCGTAGGTCGCTTGGTTTCCCACTAGAGTTTCGTGGTTGCTTTTATCACAAAACAACAGAACGTATAGTCATTCAAATTTGTTTGTCGTCACCAGTATACCTTCCGGGCAAATATTGTATGTATCTCTACATACATGTATGTATGTAAATGTGTGTGATATTAGATCTGGAATGTGGGAGTGAACGCATCGATCTATCAAATAACAATTATTTGCGCCGTTATCTATTGTGCTTACAATAGTTCACTTAACATTGTAAACAAAGCTGTAATTTGTATAATACGACCATTATGTGTATGTAATCTTACGCACAGATGCCTGATGCACGGATTGGTGTTTGTGGTAGTAAAAAATAATCGAGATCACTTTTGGTACGGTAATATTTTAACCAAGGATAATCCCACCACTCACTACCCATGCCCTACCTGCCTCTCGACGTACGGGCCATTCTCTGGAGACGTGCGCGTCTACTTGCTTTTACCTCTTTTCAACGCACACGTTGTCTTGACTCCATACAAATTATCTTTGTCCATCCCTGTTTGTTGCTAACACTCCCCCTTCTGGGGCATGACGACCACATTACGGAGACTTCGCGTCGGGTCCTCGTCGCGTCTTTAGTCGTTAACAGGCTTCATAATGTTCTTCGAGCGGTATGCCAGCGATTGGTACAGTAATATATTAAGGTAGGTTAATAAGTCATCATCAGCCCATACTTGTCCATTGCTGGACATAGACCTCTACAATTGCAGGCCACTGTGATCTGTTTTCGGCATCTCGCATCCAGCTTCTGCCAGCAATCTTGCGCATATCGTCAGTCCATCTTGACAATAATACTTACTTACTTTAATATTAATGTATAATTTTAATACTTACCTACCTGTAATTTTTTTTTTTTTTGTTATTTAATTATGATTTACTTTTATATCGCAAGAGGTGGGTGTAAATAAATAAAAGATTTGGAAAACTAGGGGTTATTTCAAAATCATAAAAGTATATTTTCCAGCTAAACTTACTAGAACTAGTGGACCCGATAATATTTGTCCTATTTTAAAAACAGTTTAATTTCGAATTAGTAGATTTTTTCAAAACGACAAATAAATGCCGATGAATTGAGAACCTCCTTAATTGTATTAAGTCGGTTAAAAATAGGAAATACGCATGTTCTTGAGTAAACTTCGTAAATGTATACTTAACGTATAATAAAAATAGGCTCTTTTTCCCAACACTCCGTAACACTAATCAATCCTTCACATCGCACTTAATAATTGACTGTGACACATGTCGGTTATATTCTTTATCGCGATTGAAATAAAACAATAATAATACTGTATTAAAAAAAAACCTCATAATATCTATGCAAAACTATACATGCAGATTGTCGTAACATGGGCTTAGGAAAAAATATGAGAGAGCTAATAGTTGTGGCGTCACAAACTGGCTACACATTTAAATACACTTGCATTGACACATAACTGTACTACTTAAAGTATATCTGCAGTGTATACTTCACTGGGACGCGTTGTACGGAACCTCGAGCCCAGCTAGTTCGCGACCGTTTGAAGTTGAGCTTATTTTGAAGCTAGTTTGTACTAAGAGGAGTGTCAAATTATATCAGTTTTACGTCAGTTCTGAATCAGATGCTACCGCCTGCCGACACAATTGCCTTCAATCATCGCACGCGTATTTCTTGTGTATGTTTTTTTTAGTACTATGCAGTTGTATTGCAACAAGTGCAAAGTACGCATCATTTGAATAGGTAATACATTGTATTGTTGACAGCGGCAGAGCGGTTATGTTAGGGAAAAAAGCTGGCTTCAGTCATTTTCCTTTTAGGTATAAAGTTTGAAACTTCAAAGTCTAATTTTGAACACGAAATAATTTCAAAAATGTTTGAATCCACAAAATCCATCTGTCGCCATTGAATCCTAATATTATAAACGCGAAAGTTTGTATTTATGGATGTTTGGATAACTGTTACTCTTTCACGCAAGAACTACTAAACGGATTTCAATGTAATTTTACAATAACATAAAAATGACACCGCCGGGGCATATCTATTTTAATATAGTAATTGTAAAGATTATGTAGCGAGTGCGTCTGCCTACCGGAATTCGGGGATAAAATGCGTGAAGTGAATTTATTTTAATTTTTAACTGGTATAATACTTAGTTTAGTTTATAAATCAATTGTAAGCAATATCCAAAATTCATTTTCTGATCTCAATCCCTATCTGTTTTAAAAAAGAACCTTTGGAGACTTCATAATAACCTTAACAAATAAGCCCCAATACCTACCAACATTTAGCAAGTTAATACCCCAATTACGTCATTTATTTTCAAACAGAGATACGTGTTTTTTTCGTATTAACAAATCTTCATGATCTATGTGACCATGTCAGACGGCAATGTATCTACCTATTGTCTTATCACTTGTTTGTTGATATGAAATTGAACGATTACGACTCCGAAATATCTATGGCTTTCAAATTTATAGCGTTCATTTTCGTGCTTATGTCACATAATCAATTAAATTCATGTCCTTTGTGGGGTGACTATAGCCTGAGAGAAGCTATGTGATTATATATAAATATGTAATAATATTATTTTGGCGAGCCTGTTCCCCAATTTCCCCCTGATATTACTGGATTCGTCGTTTGCCCACTCATCCACCGTAGTGTGGTATTGTTTTAATAGAATAACTTTTATACTAAATACATAAGTAAGTAATACATAAGCTTCACATGTAACTGTGTCGAAACGTCGGGCAAATAACGAAGGTAAGCTGAATGCTTGTCTTTGGTTAATTTCGCGCCGTAACACCCGGTTTAAACCGATGGTCCCTATTAAGAAAGTCGGATCTACAAAACGGAACATGTTCAGGAGAGAAGATGGTTTTTGATATTAAAACTAAACTACTTGTGATACATACTTCAAATTTATAACAGCTTATAATCTTTGGTACCTTTACGTGATGTAAATGTAATATAAGTATAAGTTTATAGATCTTAATATCGCCAATCTAACGGTGTAGAAAAGTACACTATTACATATTCCTAAAATTGCACTACCGACATTTTTAATTGGGACCATCGAAACTATTGATATAATGTCAGTGCGCGTTTCTTTAAAAAATATTGTTTCAATTAAAACAATACCGAAAGCGATGAAGATGCCACGCATCAAACTATAATCGCTCAACCAACCAAAACTGCCTCCGTTACACGGCGCGTAACAAGAGTAACACAAATCACATGGAGGCCCTGATAGCCCTGATACTGTTGTTTACTCAGCACTTACTCGCCTTAGCCCCTGAGTTATTTATTCCTTACTATTTGACTCAGATAGCGTGTGTCGCATTAACTATTTGCTCGTGTCTTTGGTTTATCTTTTAATTCTTGAGCTGTCATCTGGATGACGGACGCTTTATTACGCGCTCTTTACGTACGCAAGTTATGGTCTTATGATTAAAAATACACACATCAAAAGTGTCTAGGTATCAAGTACATTTTAGAAGATTGCAATCAAGAATGTATTTTACAAAAAATGAATTCATTCATAATTTATTCAAAATGTGGTGATTGATACAGGCATGGGGAATTAGGTAGGAGACCAATCCAGAAGATTAGATTTGATTTAAATAAATTAGTTTTTTTAGAGCTAAATATGTACTTGATCCCTAGACACTTTTGATGTGTGTAGTTGTGCCGAATATGAATTTAAACACTCTTTATGTCGCTTTCTGACGTTCGGGAAGTTGATGCGGCGCGAAGAGGACGCAAGACACGGTACCACTATATGCTACGTATAAAGTTTTAAGGCGTATGTGGTTTGTGCAGTTTCAACGTTTATATAGGTAACTAGATTGTAGGTTGATGCTGTCAATCCCGCTTGTGATTTATTTTTTTATTAAGAAAGGGCGTAACACTATATTTTCATGTACATATGAGATTTATTAGTTCGGATTAGTTTAGCGATAAAGCACAAATTACCCTACAAATGAAGTGTATTTAAAACTGATGGACATTTTTTTAGTCGACTGTACCTACCTTGACATTCTTTGCGTACCCTGAACATAGTGTATTTAAAACTAATGAACACTTTTTCATCCGACTGTACCTACCTTAATATTGTTTGCGTACCCTCCATATTATGATAGTATATTTAAAACAAATGAACACTTTTTTAGCCGACTATACCTGCCTAGACATTTTTCTGCGTACCCTACACATGAAGTGTATTTAAAAGTGATAACACTTTTTAGCCGACTGTACCCGCCTAGACTGTTTCAGCGTACCCTTTTGACACCTCGTAAATATTCCATTCAGGTACCTGTTTATGTCAACCACTTACGCAGTGTTTAAGATATTTTCGTATTATTCAGTTGATAAGCCATGCTTAAGTAATACGCCTTGTTGATGTGTAATGACATTGATATTATTGTAGGTTATTAGTACCTACTACAAGACAGTTTTTTTTTAATTCATAATCATTTGTAGGTACTTAATTTCTAGGTGACCTGTACCGTCGTAATCTGAGCTTTGGTTGGTAAGAAAACTGTACCAAATAAGCGATCACAATATTTTTTCTTAAGTTAAAAATTATCAGACTTTGTCTGTTTATGCCACAAATGATTATATAAAAATTATCATCTTAATGTAATTGTATTTTAGTATATAATTAATCCGAAAGAGACGTGTTTTTTTTTTTGTAGTAAATGCCTATTCGTTATGTCGATGATAATATTGTGTCGCAAGGTTAAATTGTAACTGACCGTGGTCAAAGATATAATGAAAACAAAAAATACGTAATAATTTTAGTATGGTACAACAAGTTTTCAGTTATTTTAAATCTAATATATAAAAAGTGCAAGTTCCTCTGCCTACCCCGCTTTGGGATTAAAAGGCGTGAAGTGTATGTGTGTAGTACCCACGGTTCACCAAGCGTATTTAGCCCAACGTGACAGGGGGTGAGCTCATCGCCGTTATAGGGTTCACACACCTTGTGGTGTGCGGGTTTCATCACGATGTTGTCCTTCACCGTACGAGCGTTGCGTTGCGTATATAGGGTCTGAAAAAGAGGCATGGGCCTTTTTCAGAGCCACGGTACGGTTTGGTACACGTCCAGTCGCCGGATCGAACCCGGGACCTCCCGGTTACAAGTCAAGTATCCGACCAACTGGACCACAGACGCTCTAAGTTCTAAGTAGACCTGTAATAACCGTTGTTTAAGTGACAACGCATTTATTGGTAAGGGGGTAATATTATAAAGAGGATATATTTGTATGTAACGAGTAAACTCAAGAACGAATTCCATACACCATTCAACATAAGAAAGCTACATTATCCCCGAGTAACATAGTCATATTTTATCTTGAAATTCCCAAGGGAACGGAAAAATGGAAGCGAAGTAAGCGAAACCGCGCGGCAAAACTAGTATACAATTATACAGAAGTTAATAAATATTGGGATCAAAACGCGATAGGTATTATTAAAACTTATCGCTAAAAGTGGAACTTTTTAGACACATTAAAAATACTAATTAAAATAAACACAGCACTAAAATGTTAAGATGGATAACGTTTTACTTACAGTAAGTTTCCATAGGACAAATCATTTTCTAATTTAAATATTTATATTGCCTCCATTAAAATTTTACACAAAAATGTTGAATTGTGTTATATTTGGTTTTTGTTTTTGATTACCTAATGTCAGCAAAATAGGTAGGTAACCTGGTAGAAATTGCCAATGAAAAAAATATTTTATTAAGTCGCTTAAAAATGTAGTTCAAATATTTTACATATTAACTCAATAATGACCCTTTCCATTGCTGCATAGTGATACACTCTGGTAACTATTGAAACTGCAAGTCATCAATGTACAGCAAATAACTGAATGAACCACAACCAAACTAAAATCTTTACACGCAGTCTCAAATGATAAGATACAAGTATACACATTATTATTTATTCGGGTAATTATTTCATGAGAACTTCAGCTACCGATCGCTTCCATTCGGAGCGTTTCGTCGTTTGTTTTATCAATTAACAAGTTACTAGCAGACCGAAGACAAGGAGGGAAGTATTCGTTGGCCCTTTCTATAGTGAAAAATACATGAAAACTGATTTTGTAGAGCGCCGTCGACCGTTGTCGGATCAAGAACACAAAACAGCCCACGAATGCTGAACTTTTCTGTCTAATGTTTTTCAAGTAAGTTAAGCTCATTTCAAACTTAATTTTGTGTAGCTGTATGTGGCCTTTCTCGACATCACAATAACGTCATTTGAGGTTTGGGATGAACTGATTTCAATGTAGAGCAACCCGTAAATTGGCCGTTAATGGTTAACCCTGCTAGGTAGACGTGCTAACCAAAAAGTTGTTTTTTTCTGTTCAGCTTTCGCTAAGTTGTTAGGCATAATGAATGGGAACCGTGTGTGTATGGGAAGATTTTAGACTCGCGATTGCCTCACGATGTTCGGCGTGGATCAATTTGTATGGGACCGTTATTGTGTTTGTTTTAAAGGTTTGCGTGGTGTAAGGTTTGTACAGGTGGAAACGTGATATCCATATAAAGTTTATTTAAAAACGGGCTGATGTGAAAAAAACAAAAGACAGTCCTTCTCTTCCTTGTGAAAATACACCCCAGACCAAAGTTTTGGAAATAATCTTTAAAATGTGACAAAACCGTAATAAAATAGGCAAAATTAATAAAAAAAATATTAATAAAAAATATGTAGTACATATGTAGACACTAATCGAAATGCAGTTATATTCGTGACCTTTTTTTTCTAATTCATAATAATTTCACATACAATTTGAATACAATAAAAAAATTAAACAACACAAAACCTTACAATTGCATAACATCTATTTATACTATAATAAAACTATTCGGTGTCCAATACTGTACATTGATTCTTTTTACTAGAAAACCATTGGATTATAATATCAAGCTGCCGTTACAGAAGCCGAAATTAATATATTTTTTTAAATTGTCTGTTTGTCCCCGGATCACGTCAAGCACGCAGATACGTTATACACTGGAATAACATTTAGGCTAATTTTTATTCCGGATTTTTTAATATATATTAGCAAAGCAACGTGTGCTTAACTAGCTCACCCAGCTAGTTACCACTAAATCCATAACAACCTAACCACTACCTAATCCATAACAGCAACATAAACAAAAATAACGATTATCCCATTTGCGTATTAAATCTACAAACCAACCTTTGTAATGCGTAAAAAAAAATACCGCCGATACCTATCACGAAAAATCGAGGAAATACAAAGCGATAAGCGATTTTCTTTATTCGGTCGGCGTCTTTCAAAAAGGTGTTTAAGTCATTTAAAGCCGCACAAGTAAGTTGAAATCGTTGATAATGCTACGTCCGATGCAGAGATAGTGCATCGAGCGGCGGATTATCCGAGGTTAGGCAGAGATAAGTCACGCGAGTAATCAACGTAATCGGGTTCCAAGTTGCCCGCTATCGTTTAAGCCTGGACGGATTATGACAGCCACAGATTTATTTGTTTTCATATTTACCTACACACATCAAAAGTGTCTAGGGATCAAGAACATTGTTAGCTCTAAAAAAATCTAATTTATTTAAATCAAATCTAATTGGTCACCTACCTAATTCCCCATGCTTGTATCAATGACGTATCACGACATTTTGAATAAATTATTAATGCATTCAGTTTTTGTAAAATATATTCTTGATTGCAATCTTCTAATATGTACTTAATCGTCTTGAACTTCTTCATTTGACACTAAAAGTAATACTAGGTACAATTTTATGTGGTAGTAACAATGTCTTAACATAAGACTTAATTATAATCTTTATGTTTACACAGCATTAGTAGGTACCTACTGAACAAGTGTGATCCATCGTAGACCACATCGCTGCTTAACATCAGGCAGGATGGTGGTCGAACGCTTGTGTAAAGTGATTAAAAAAAAAAAGTAGAGATGTACTAACATCGAATAAGGAGACGATTCGATATCCTTGCTAGGTTAATCTTGATAGGTGAACCTGTTTTAAGGGTTTTTGGGCATGGTGAGGGTACTGTTGTTTTTATACAATGGCAGCTATGGCAAAAACTATTGATTTGTAATTAACTAGCTGAACCGGCGAACTTCGTTCCGCGAAGTTATTTTTTTTATTAATAGTTTTAATTGTTCTGAAACACGTTTTATTAAAAGTTTGCTTAAGTTATATATTTAAATATGCTTTCTGGAGTTATAGCGTCAGGAAGGAAAACCCGACTTATTTTTATATAGTAGATAAATATATACTAGAATTGTAATAAAATACTTTATGTCAAAAATAGTGGGAAACTAAAAAGATGCAACAACTTTATTCTATGATCGTTCGTCTTCGGTTTTTTTTTTAAAGAATGTATCTACTTACATAATTTTCATGACAACGTCATCGACATACAACAGCTGTTTGCATAAAGTACACATAATCAAGTTTTACAATAAAATACACAATAATCACAGCGATAATCTGTAAAATAATCAACACGCTCGCAGCTCTATAGAGGGCCACTTCAAAGCATTCCACTTGTTGAGTTAATAAAACCAGTCGGCTAATCAGTTGATTTGCACAAATAATCGTGATTTTATAATGATAATCGCCTCAATAACACTCGATTTTGTGAAACAACCTAGTTTTGTTCAATGTTAAAAAAAATTGCAATCCGCTCTACGTATATACTTTTTTTTAATACGCTGTGTTTTATTCAGTCACCTCATCGTCTTTAGTTATAAATGGTAGGTAAAAGTAACTGTATTTTAGTTAGAGGATAGTAGTATGTCTGCCTTGAATCCGATATCCATGCTAGGTTAACCTTGTTAGGTGAACCTGTGTTAAGGATTTTTGGGTAGACCACACCGCTGCTTAACATCAGGCAGGATGGTCAAACGCTTATTCATAGTGATGAAAAAAAAAAGATCTACCGCCAATTATTGTTTTGCGTTTATTCTAATTTATTCTAATAATTTTATTTTAATAGTTAATTCATTCTAATAATAAAAACGTGTATTGAAATACCAATAGGCTTCTCATATGCCCACATTTATTACTAGCTGTCCCGGCAGCATTTCTTTCGTCGCAGGAAGATTTGTACCTCGTGTATTGAAAGAAGTACACCTTTTAAACCATCCCTGTACTTCCACGTGTAATTCAAGACCAAAATCAGCCAAATCGGTCCAACCGTTCTCGAGTTTTAGCCAGACTAACGAACAGCAATTCATTTTTATTTATATAGATAGATATATAGATTTCACTGCTCCTTTTTCACGACATGTAGGTAAACGCACACACAAAATGTTTGTACATCGTAGAAACGTACAGTATTTTTTTTTAAACAACATTACATTTTTCCTGTACAGCCTACCGGTTGAGAAAAAAAAAAGTATCAATAGGGCCGCGCCAAATTCGCGGAGCACATTAGATATTGTCAACAATACTTCCTCCAACATTAATATTCATCAAGTGGTAATGTCTGCGACGTGTCTGGTGGCGCGGCGGTCTGCGCAGCGTGCGCTTACGCATGCGCGACGCATTCATGCAAAATTTTAACCTGGATGCGCCCGCTGATGTCATAAAACTTCCATTAAAAGGCGACGTGCCGCCAACCCCCCCGTGCGCCACTCTCTCGCGTGAGAACAGACAAAAGCATAGGGCCTTGCTGATCAACGCACTCCGGCTATGCGTTACGCATTCGCCAAAAACCGGGAGTAGGGCTCCAAGCACATTCCCGTGTAACCTGCGCCCGCGGCTGCTATTTGAAAAATTTAAATATGTATAACGAGTGCACAGCGAAAACGTGACGGGCTATCATGTGATTCGTGAAAGCCCGTGTGGGCTCCCGAACTGCTTCCAAACAACAACACCGCAAAAAAATAATATATAATTTAAACGGCGACATATTTTAGTAATTGACTCGTCTCTTTTTGCGATGGCCCGTGAGCAGTTGGACTAATTATAATTAATAATTGCCGCGGTTTAATTTCACCGTGGTATATCTGGCCGAATACGTCGCGCTGGTGCTCAGTGGCGTCGTCGTGCCGCGGACGTTTCGAGCGTTTACCTGAAGATTATGAACAATTTGAACTCGTTCCGTACCATTTTAATTGCAAGCCGAAAAGTATTTCTCAGCGGAAAACTAAGTAAGTTGACATTAAAATTGAATATTTCATGGAAGGGGATTTCGAATGCGCGGCCGTTTCGCTGTAAGTGCGCCCTTATCAGTTGCCGTGCGGCCGAGACGCGCTCGCCCGACGTCGGTTCTATAAACATATTCAAATTGATTCACGCGCGCGCATCGCTGTCCGAATTTTGCTGTGCTTTTGATGCGCCCGCGCCGATTCCGGCAAATCCGCCGAGCGCGGTCGGAAGTGCGCCGCCGCCGCCCGACACACTCGTCGATGAAACTTATCGATATACAGACAGACAGACAACATTTCGATGTCGATGAACCGTCAGTGAACTTTGCCCATACTTTATGCAATACCATATTTTGAATGACCTTATATGTGGGAACGATGCATTTTTCGATTCATTGCACGTCAGTTGTGTTGCACTTTGTAACAGTACTTGCTGAGCTACAAAGTTGCGCTTAAAATACTGTCGATATTTGTATAATACCTACATATAATTAATTTATAACTAAAATACTTTATCTATATACTTATTAGAATCAATTCTTTTTAATTATTCATATTTATATATGAGAAATTGACACTATTGAATAAAAAAAGATACCCTATTAGATACCTACTATTTAAATATAATGTAGATAATTTATATGCAATATCGATGAACGTGTTCCCATCACTAGTCGTTGTAAGTACAACGTATTAGTAACAATGGATATATTATTCCCGATTGAGTTCTAAGTAAAAATCCGACAACTGCGATATCTCGATAGCTAAATAAAAACGTCCGTTGAGTTCCATATATTATATTTAATTTTAGAAACCAGAATAACTTGGGCCGCGATGTCTCTGTAAAGTTATTGAACTGTATCATATTTTTAACAGTGTATATCTCTAAATGAATTCAACAACGCTCACGCGATAGTCATACAAATTATCCAATGACCACTACTATGTTGGATGAGTGTGTATGGGTGGTAATAATATATTTACTTATAGAATTTGTATTGACAGATGTAGAACCTTCTTTTGAAATAATTGAATTTTAAACTTTGTATGAGGCGATATAAATATCAATCACAGATTTTTTCTACATTGGGTAATTATTATTTACACATAAAGTACTAAAGATAAAAGGATAAAAATGATTATAGGAGTTCAATTTCTTCCTTCCATACATTTCGTAATCGGCATGCGCTGCCGACTTAAACAATCACCAAAACTACCAACCAATTAATAAAATAGCATACACTAGTTAGTAGCTGACTCGGCCATCGCTTTTTGGTTGTATATATTATTAACAGTATTTCTCCGATTCATGTATTATACTTATAAACTGTCCATAATTATCAGTCTATCTACTAAAGAAAACCACATAAATTCCGTTGCGTAGTTTTAAAGATCTAAGCATACATAGGGACAGACAGCGGTAGGCGACTTTGTTTTATACTAACACTAAGAATGAATGTTATTATAAAATAAATAAGGCGCTAGTTTTCAGTAAATACCTATGGTGACTTTATGTTGACAATAAAAATACATTGGCTGTTTATTGTTTAAGCTTTATGTGTATGATATTGGACATTGTTACAAATAAATAAATTTATTATTATTATTGGAAAAACGTATAAAACCAAGGAAAAATAAACAATATAAAAAGACCGAGTTTGCAACAACTGTGTATTGATGTAGTCAAATACACACATCAAAAGTGTCTTCAAAAGGAATCAAACAAACTTCAAAGGATCAAGAACATTTTTAGCTCTAAAAAAATCAAATTTATTTAAATCAAATCTAATCATCTGGATTGGTATCCTACCTAATTCCCCATGCCTGTATCAATGACTTATCACCACATTTTGAAATTATTAAATTATGAATGAATTCAGTTCAGTTTCAGAATTCAGTCATTCAGTAAAATATATTCTTCATTGCAATCTTCTAAAATGTATTTGATCCCTAGATACTTTTGATGTGTGTATATCAAAAAGGCCGGGTTTGCAACAACTATGTTTTGAGGTAGTCAATTATATAAAACAAAATACTAGCGCTAAGGATTAAACAGCAAAGCACCGTCAAAGTGAAAAGATCAAGGGTCCGTCTAGTCCAAATATTTACGACGTTTAAATCCCACAAAAAGACCGTCGAAGGCACGAACTAACAAAAAAAAGGCGTCAAAATCCAAAAACGAACGCGCCCAAAACCGATACCTCAAAGACTATGACTTCGTGAAATGAAGTAGTCTTTTTAAATATTTAGCACCTACCTGTATTTTATTGGCGTTTATTGCTCTAGACAAAAGGGAACAACAGCCTTACCCATCAATAAGCCGTCATAATTTCGACAATTACGTAAGATGTTTTCACAAAAGCATTCACACAGTGACTGCGTTATCCTTAACGGTATCCCAGTCCAGATCTATTGCTTGGAGGAGCGAAGATAAGCGGCGGAGTTGGAAAAAAAAAACAGAACACACGGCTAGGTACCTGCTAAGAGGACACTTAAATGGATGAGTTCCAAGGATTATGTTGTTTGTCATAAATGGCACTGGATTTCAATGGAATATTACCGAGACCTGTCAATTTATGCCGCGCAGTTGACAACTAACTGAGTGAGCCGTAGGAATAATGCCAGTGGTATGTTTCAGACAACTTATTCCATGTTTATTTTGATGTAAAGGATTCTTCATAGAACGTGACAAACTTAATGTTTACCTTTTTTTTAAGGTTACGTTTGTTAACAAGAAAACGTCATAACAAGAAAAAATTGTCAGTACTTATCTTAAAATAATACATTTCGAAAAGAAATAATACTCAAACAGAAATGTCGATACTTTAGTTCTTTTCGCAACTTCGATTATAAAGTTTTGGTAACCAGCTATAGCCTACTAGCGGACCTGATAGATGATGTTAACTATCAATATTAATTAATTTTTTTCGTGCAATTTTATATTTTTTCTTTCACGAAAACCTTCTCATAAAATGTGGTGTAATCTCATTTTGTTGCATTTAGCAACATATTTAGTTACTCCTTTGAAAATTATAGAATATTTCATCTAGGCTTAGACTACCGTAACAAAAAAAAATCCAAAAAAAAAATTATAAAACAATTCTCATCAAACCAACAAACAGTCAAATCTTTCCCGTGAACAGTGTTAGTATAGATGTAGCTTGCATTATGGACGTATCTGATCCACTTCCTTCCACAACACTGATACTGTAATAATATGGCCGCACATTAACTTACACACAAACAAACGCACAAATCACCACGCACGTCCATCCGTGTCACTAAACAATATTATAGATTACAGTTCGTTCACACAGGATTTTATTCCGTCGGACACAATATTGTGCGTGTGTATACGCCGTTGACTAGTGTTCGCGTACGGATTTGGTCGTGCTATGTCGAAAAAAAAATCCTGTAAATTTCGCAAATCAAGAAAACTTACATACAATAACTTAGTAGATAAACTAGGTATACAATAAAGTGGGATTCCGAGGTTTGTTTCTTTGAATGTATTTTTTTTATCATTAAGAACAAGCGTTTGACCACCATCCTTG
>SJJU01008515.1:0-12178 GCA_012932125.1 Conopomorpha cramerella | reverse complement strand
CCATTGGTACACGTCCAGTAGCCGGACTCGAACCCAGGACCTCCCGGTTACAAGTCAAGTATCCGACCAACTGGACCACAGACGATTTTTTAAATAAATTGGTAAATAAATAGATCAAATTCTATAAACTTATCCACGTAATGATTTACGATTTTCCAAAGTTAAACGTACTCAGTTACTTTAAAATATTATAACTAATGAACTAATTACCTACTCAAAATAATTATTTATAACGGGGAATTTTCTTTGACAGATTTTCGGGAGAACTGTCATTACTGTCAAACTTTGTTTGGAAAGTATTACAGTAATGACAGTTCTCCGCCCAAAAATCTGTCAGAAAAACGTCAAAGAAAATACCACTTTTTTTTTCTTGTCTCTTATGTTCAGCTTTAAAGCCGACAATTCTGGCACAAACAAAGTAGTTCTCTTCGTGTTCAAGATATAGTATTGTCATAGTTAAAGTAAGTAAGTCATAGTCTAAAGTCGTGTCAAAAACACATTAAAACGTGAGGGTGGACCATCACATTTCAATGCTGCGTGGAACTTTGTACGGGTATAACAAATTGATCAAATAGGAGTCCTCTCCTTTACTTCTCACTCTCACTACATTATTTTTCATCACCAGCACATTATTACACTAAATCCACCACAAAAAAATAATTATAGAAGCGAAAATTAATTTTGAAAATGAGAAATAAAGAACGCCATTTGCATCTCATCGCATCCCGTCACAAAGTCCAAAAATTCCTCATTATCAATAATTGTTTAACTAGTCTGGAAAGACAGTTTACGGACGGTAGTTTGACGTGACAACGTCAAACATTACAGTAGCATAATGTGATTATGCCTCTGTCTCCTTCGTGTCGCGCTATCGCCTGCAGAACGGGACAATGACGTCATCTTCTTCGTGCATGCAGCCCGTAGTAGAGTTATTAACCCATTAGCACCCACTGGACTCGGAGACTGAAAAGTTATTTTAAACTACTTGGTAATAAGAGTCAAAATCAATTAAAATGTAAGTATACTTCTGGGCGTTAATGTGTTAAACGTTGTCTCGTCAAAAAAAAAACACAAAAAAGCGAAAATGTTATGTTACCGAATGAATATGATCTGTCGAATCCAATTTCCAAATATTGTTATATAAAACATTTAAGAAAGCACAATAAAGTGTGTTAGATAGTTATTTGAGAATATTTTACAATTGGGTCAAACTACATATAACTAAGGTACTTAGCTATAACTAGGGCTAGCTAAATTTTTAACTGTGGATTCATTAAATAACTTACACGAAGGTTCGTAACTCGTTAACACTTTGGGGATGGAAACCTTGCTACAACATAATAAAATACCCACCTAAAAATTTGCGACATAAAAATTACCGCACATTAATTAATAGCAAAGCCATTGGGAGGTAGGCAGAGGCTAGAATTTGCGCCTCGTTTGTAAAAGTGCTATCTCCACTATTTAGATTAGGGAAGTAAAAAAAAAAACATGTATGCAATGCAGCGCTATACATATCCTGGATGCGAGAAGACGAAAACAGATCACAGTGGCGTGCAATTGGAGAGGCCTATGTCCTGCAGTGGTCAAGTATGGGCTGATGATGATGATGATGCATGCTGTTCATAAAATGATGTCGAATATTGCATTACCCTAACAGGGTTCATGTTGAAACTTATTACTTGATTACTAAGATCTTAATATACTGTACACATGAATACGATGAATAAATAAATAAAAATAAATAAAAAAAATACCAATAGAATCGCCACGCTTGGCAGACGGGTTGGCGATCGCAGTGGTTTTGTCGTTTAACTTACAGAGAGCTACAGTGCTGCCCGTCTTCTGGAGAGTTCCCTCGGTCGCCACTTACGACCCCCACGACGGGGACAGTTGGGCTGGGGTGGAGACACATGTAATTCTATTCGCCGTCACCACAAGTCCATATTTTTTCTGAAATTTCAAATAGGCAAGCATTTCTCCACTATTATGTCTGGCGTTAAGCTGCGATGCGTCTGTGGTCCAGTTGGTCGGACCCTTGACTTGTAACCGGAAGGTCCCGGGTTCGAGTCTGGCTACTAAACGTGTACCAATGGGACTCTTTTTCAGAGCCTATGTACGCAACGCAACGCTCGTACGGTGAGGGACAACATCGTGATGAAACCCGCACACCACAAGGTGTGTGAACCCTATATCGGCGATGGGCTCACCCCCTGTCACGTTGGGTTAAATACGCTTGGTGAACCGTGGGTATTTGCTTTAGCAAGTGCCTCTGACTACCCCTCTTTGGGATTAAAGGCGTGAAGTGTATTTTGTGTGGAAAAAAATGAACTGACGACTACAAAAGAAATGTATGCAATCAAATTATATTATAGCATTACCCATTGTAACGATAGGCGGTAAAGAGCAGTTTTGTTGCCCTCGACTAGGGCGGGCGGAGCTATTTAGCACTGACCCTCTCTTAGTGGAATACTCCATTACTAACGCTGACTGATTCCACTAACAAAATTTAGATCACATCTGATCACATCTGTCTGGGCAGATGACATTTTATTTTAATTATTTGCCTTTAGGGGAATTATTTTACACAACATGAGAAGGCGCTACGGAATTACTGTAACGGTTTTCTTTATAATGGCTACATATTGGCACTATTGACTCCCAAATTCTATTCTAATATTTGATCAAATACACTGCGTACTTTCGTCAAGAGGTACACTCGATTGAAACCTTATTTAAGTAATAAAACATAATGAAATGAAAATTTCTCGTGTAGAACTAGAGTATTTTGTTGATAGTAGCAGTCGCCATATTGAATGACTTTTAGGCCGGGCACATACATACGGAATTTTCCGTACGGAATGTGGCGATTCAAGTATAAAATGAAGCTTCCAACGGTTGTTGTTGTTGTGAACTTGAGTTTAACAGACGATTTTACTTGAATTGTTGTATTCCGTACGGAAAATTTCGAATGTATGCGGCCGGCCTTAATACAAAAAAAAATGCAGGGCTGAAAAACCTTGACATTTTTCACACAATGGGTGTTTTCACACAATACTGTCAAAATTTGTTTGGAAAGAATGACAGTAATGACACTTCTCCATCCGAAAATCTGTCAAAAAAACGTCAAAGAAAATTCCCCATTAGATAGTATATTGACATATAATTTTATTTAGCAAGAATTTCGCCGTTTTTGTAGGATAATCTCTGATCTCTGATTTTGTAGGATTATCTCTCGATTCTCACACCTACTGAATACGCATATAAAATTTGGTAAAGCCATTTCGGAGGAGTACGGTAACTAACATTGTGACGTGGAAATTGTATATATTAGATTTATTTATTTATTTATTTTATTTGGCACACAAAACAGAATACAACTCGTACTTCACACTAGTATAGATTATGATATAAACTGTAATTAGCAGAATAAAGCCACTGTTTCTTGTAGCCATCAACAAGGTCGGTGGTCCATGAGATGGCAGTTCAGTAGGTACACTCACACACTCGCAAGTGTGTGGGTGTAATAGGTAACGCCCGCTGCTTTAGCCCACTTTGGTTTTCAGGGCACTGGGGTGTGTATAAGTCAATTGTAGTTGGGGACTTGAGTCTTGTTTAGATGTGTGTATGAATGGAGTAGGTGCGGTCACACTTTGTTAAGCTAATGTAGGTTTCTAAGGATATCTACATACATTGTTGATTGTTTGTTATGGATAAGGCGGGAAGGGGTAAACTTCGACTTACCTTAGTTTTTAACCGACGAAAAAAGGACGAGGTTCTCAAGTCGACGCGTAGGTTCGACTTTTTTTATATTTGACGCAAAACTTTTTACGGAGTAGTCCGTTTTTAATAACATTTTTTTATTAGAAAGAGTATCAGGCGTTAAACCACCATCATGTCTGATGTTAAGCAGTGATGTGGTTTACGATGAAGCACACTTGTTCATTAGATACCTATGAATTATGGTCCCATATAAGAAAATTTTTTTTTGGTTTTCATTTTTATCGACGGCTTATTTTTTTTAAGAAAAAGTTTTACTTCTACAATAATATTATGAATACGGAAGATTTATTATGATACACATATTGAATACGGAAGATTTTATGAGGAATTTTCTAAAAAAGAAAAACAATCTGTCAAAGATGTCAAAGAAAACGAAAGAGAGGCAATTACATTATTCTATGATCGTCTTTGAATTCGCTCATTTATTGATTTTTTTTTCAAAGAAATAACTTTTTTTTTTTTATCGAAGACTATAGCGACTGGTCCGATTTGAAAATTATTCCGAAGCTGCACTAGCAACCTTGTAGGCCAGTTATGTCTATTTTCCGCCTCTTGAATTGTATATAATAATATGTTACGGACCATTAGTTATGACAGCACATCCTGATGGGTAAACATCCTTTACAAACATTATCTTCTCACATATACATACGCTAAGGGCACGATTTCACTTAAGCTACATCGAGTTTTAATGGGGAATTTTGACGGCCCTTGTTCCTCTTAGTTATGACAGATGGCGCTAGATGTATTAGGGGGGGATAAATGTCAACGAAATGACAAACTTCAAGCAGTCAGTATTGAAGGTGACAGTTATTTCTTTTTATTGTTTATTTACATGTTAAAAAAGTGTCTGAAGTTTGAATCATCATCAGCCACATAACGTCAACTGCTGGACGAGGGCCTCCCCCAATGAGATCCGTCAAATGGGTGAAATCCCAAGCTTTTTGGCAGGCGTGACGGGGGTGAGCCATGCGTTGTGTCTAACTCACAGAGAGCGGCTGCCGTTTCTGGAGAGTTGTCCGGACCTCTTACGACCCCCATGACGGGAAAAGTTGGAAAAAAGGGTGGTGACACATGTATTCTATTCGCCGTCACGGCTACAAGTTTGAATAACTTACCCAAATAATAAATGTAACCCAAATAAAAAATGACAGATGTAACCCCGGACACCATCTAGCGACATCTAGATAAGAAATTTTTGGAGTTTTATTTTAATATCACTATTGTTAACAATGGCCATCCCTTTATCTACACTCTTGGCCTTATTGCTTTTTGCTTTGTATTTATGTCAGCCTACCCCACTTAAAACGCGCATTAAACGTGTAAATCTCTTATATCTACATCACATGTCCAGCTGTAAAACACCTCTCGTCCCACGCAACTCCTGCAGCGCTGCTGTAAGGGAGATTTTTCCAGAAAATGGATAACTTTCTTACGAAAACCTTGCATTGCATACGTTGCACTTGGATGCACAGTTCAGGTAAAGCTGGCTGGATGCTTCGCTACATTGAATCCCCAACACCCACGTAATGTTCTGCGGAAATCTGCCCACGACATACTTAGAAAGCTGTAGGATTACCATGGATATTTGAATTTTTACAACACTTGTTTTTTTAAGCGATTTAAAAAAGGAGAATTTGACCGTACGTATATATATCGTACTAGTGGACTCGACAGACATTGTCCTGTCTTAACTATTAATATGAATATCTAGGGTGGCCTGTGCCCAGCAGTGGATGTCATTTTCTCCTTTCATAAGAACCTTCTGCTGTCATTAGTGAGCACAACAAAAGAAGAATTAGCGAAATCGGTCCACTCGTTCCGGAGTTATGGAATGACAACGAAAAGTGGCTTTGATTTTTATATATAAGATCAATAATTCACAGTTCGATTTATAAATCTCAGCCAAGGAGAGTCGCGGTTTCTTTTCCTTCCCAGTACATAAAGATTTTATGATGAGCCGAGAAACACAAATTTGTTATGAGCTTCTGCGTGCTTTATCTACATTGTATTGAAAAGTTTTCTAGTAAGTTTATCAGAATCTGACACTTATAACACTAGGGCTTAAGTCTACTATACTCTGGTAGTTGCATCGTTCTGGCATCGTAGCGGCAAACGATGTGCATTGCTGGTTTCGTTACTACCGCTTCACTATCGTCCGTAGTAAAACAGAGCGAAAAACTACGAAATTTTTTTTTCTTAACCACAATGAACAAGCGTTTGACCACCATCCTGCCTGATGTTAAGCAGCGATGTGGTCTACGATGGAGCACACTTGTTCAGTAGGTACCTATTCAACCCAGTGACTTGAAGACCTTCAAACTATACTGCGCAGGAAACACAGACTCCGGCAAGTCGTTCCACACCCTGGCGGTACGCACTATGAAAGTGGGCGCAAACCGTTTGGTTCGCGTAAATGGCAAATCCACTTGGTATGGATGACGGTGTAGCAGACTTGGCCCCCTGGATGATAGTAAATGACTAAATATCCCAGTTCGAGGTCAGATGAGTGTGTGTATTTTGGGGTCTTATTCTCATCCTCTGTATAAGTTAGGAATGTCGATATATATTAGTCATGACATGGGAAGTAATTCTGGGTGAATAATATCAATGAGACGAGGAAAATACTCTCAGTAACTTGTTCTGTAGTTTCTTGTCCAGTGCTTAATTATAAACGTTTTTCGCGTCAAAGTCTCAGCTATACTATGTACGAATAGAGACCCTCTTCAATAGAAATAAAGGTTTAATTTCACTTAACACCGTACAAAAGTAACCAAAATACGGTCCGTTGTCCATTAACCCCTGTCAAGGGACTTACTCTTCAGCACCACTTCAAAGGTTACGTTCAACCCTCAAAGACTTTAAATTCAACGGTTTATGTGACAAAGGAAAATACTGAATATTGTGGCAGATGAAATGTCCTTTTTATTTGTTACAAATTAACTGACTTTTAACCCTTGATTGCATGTCTTTTTTGGTCCGAATAAAAACCTATCCTTCTTAAATTATGTGGCCTCCATCATGGGAAAATAATTAAAAATTAAAAGTGGTCTAAAGTCAAAACTGCGTTCATACGTATTAGTTGTACCTTTGACAATAATATAGAATGAAAAATCTGTAGATGGGACGGCTAGAAAAAAAATCGAAATTTATACTGGTGTAGTATTACATCACTATGCAGCTAAGGGTTAAATACAATAATTATTTTCTCATTATTGAAGTAAGTTTCTGATGAAGAAATATTGACGAGTCGGCGAGCTTGTGAACTAGTGAACCTCCATCTTTGTCCATACCTACCTCTGGGCTAATAGTTGCATGACGCTACAAAGCAACATATGTATTAAGTTGCACTGAACAACGTCCTATGGGACTGTTTTCAACACGAGTAACACCACGGTCTACCTCACGAAACAAAATCATGTTCAATCCCAACCTAAGACAACGCAAAACCAAAATCTTATGAAAGTCTTATAAAACAGGAACTTGCAAAGACAACATGATTGTTTTTGGACCGATTCCAAAGCCCATTCATAATATTTCAAAGGTAGTAATAATAATATTGCGCAACCGGTCGTAACTTTTAACCTTGGTGCACCGAAATACCAGAGGTCACCCCCTCATCCATTCCCACCCATCCCCACCCGACTGCACCCGACTCCACCGCTTTTTACCACCCGCTCCCACTCGTTGAACAACACTAATGTAGTATCCTCGTGTATCGGGGGATTATTCTTGCATTTGCGACTTCGTGACAGTCGAATGTTGACAGTTGTCGATATAATATCTATATGTCAAGTAAGAGTCATACCTATTATTATAATTAAAGATTAATAAGAGAATTATTTTTAGATATTATTGTTGACTACTCACGTCCCACCATAAGATACTCATTGTTGTTGGTGAGCATTTCGCCGCTATAGGAATTATTTTATAGGAAACCTTTGCGTAATGCAGTAGTACTACTATTATATGTTTGTCAGGTGACAAGGGTTCAATACCCGCTTCCGACTTGTTTTGATGATAAGCTATAGCATTTGTATATGTGTGGTTTATCTATGTACAAACATAATGATCTTAAACGTAGCTAACTAAAAATTAACAGCTTGTGTTCCTCCATAGATTCGATACATAACTAAAAGGAGTTCCAATACTTTTTACACCTGTACTCAAATCGGACTGCACCCTGCTAGGGATCATGAACGTGTATTTTTATTTAATTAAAAGTTGAAATAAGACTTTTTTACTATAAATATTACGGTGATATATTGTCGATGACCCTGAGAATAATACCACTTTCAGAAACCCTCATGATGAATTAAAGTGATGTTTTTCTTCTCAAATTGCATTGCGATCTTTTTGAATAACTGACTAATGAACCTTATTTTCCCTGAGAGTATGAAAAACTGTCGTTATTTTTTAATTCTACACAATTAGGTATACATGTCATACAGATATATTATGTAAATATTTCCTTTTTAAGCTGTTGCTTTCTCAATAACTCGTAGCAGTAGTTTTCGCGTGAAAGTATAACGAACAGCCGTTCATCCAAACACACTCTTGCTTTTATATAGTGAGATATATGTACCTACCAGTATGTTTATTAAGATATTATTGGCACCCCGTGGTGATATGTGGGTAGTTATCAATGATTAGATAACAGGCGTGACACATTATCGTGTTACTAGACAAAAACTCGACTACGCTCGGGAGATGTCGTCCGGTATCGATGTCGTTTCCCTAAAATGGCAAATATGGCGACTGTTGCGCTATTGGTCTGTGTCAACACAATGGGGGATTTTCTTTGACGTTTTTCTGACAGATTTTCGGGCGGAGAACTGTCATTACTGTCGTAAGTTGTTTGGAAAGTTTGACAGTAATGACAGTTCTGCCCAACAACATTCCCCATTAAGAGTTAACACAGTGACACATTATCGTGTTACTAGACAAAAACTCGAATACGATCGGGAGATGTCGTTCGGTTCGACACCGGACTACGGACCGGATTAGCGAAAAGTCATCGATAACGTTTGCCTACAATGGAAAATATGGCGACTGTTGTGCTATGGGTCTGTCAATACAATTAGGAATTTTAACACAGTAGGTACCTACTCTACAATCCGAATTTTTCGGATAATGTTCTCGATTCCTCCATTTATATATATAAATAAATGGATACAAACTGTCTTAATAGTAGGTATATGTATTTTTGTATGTATATTGGTATTAAAGTATTAATTTAAATTAAGTTGTTCTGTTTTGTACTTTTTAATAATACTGTTCTTGGATATTGTGAGGTCGACTGATAGAGAATACTTTTGTATTAAGTCAACCCATTGTACTTTTGGTGTGATAAAGTATTAAACAAATAAATAAGTTGGTGTTAACGGACATAATTCCTTTCTTATTCTTGTCTGACTGTAGACGTATGGTCGGCCAAGAAAATGGTCTATCAGTTTCGATGACACATCCTGTGTCACTGAAACATCAATAAGGTAGAGTTGGTATATTGTGACAAGTGAACAATGAACCTGACATACATATGAGTTTCAACCTTAGAGTGGTAGAGCAGATTCTTGGCCGACTGTACCTACAGGCCAATCGTCTACTGGCATAGTAGACGATTGGCCACGAGTTTGCTAACGAGCAGCGAAACTTCATCAAAGTATAAAGGGACAGTTACAAATGAACGAAAAAAGAAACGTGACATTTCCAGCAACAAGTACTCAATTTTTTTTTAAAACAGCTTCGGGCAATACAAGTCGAACAATTTAAAGTTTATTCTGAGCTAGATTGTAAGGTCTCTGTGAAGTAAAAAAAATAGGTTATTCGGCCCTTAATTCACTTTTGGCGGCTGAAACTGTAGAAATTAAGTGGATTTTATTTTAGCTTTATTTCTTCTTGTAACTAACTAACTAGGGTAAACGTATTTTATTTAGGTACGTAGATATATTGGAGCCACGTGGAATAATTCGCCGGTAATTACGTTTCGCATTCAAATTTCAGGACAAAATACCCTGTAAGTTCTGATACCAGGTTATTGGTAGTCTACCTTACCACCAATATCCATTAACCCTTAATCAAACAAAGGCTAATATATTGCCACTCGGCCAACACATACTTTGAATCTTATTAAATGTCTTCACTGGAATTATCTGAAAATTTCGCAGAAGTTATCACAGAATAATGACGTGAGGTATGTAACACAACATGACACATACCTATTTAAACAGTAAACAATAATTTCACATTGTACTTAAAAGCTATATTATTATAAACATCACCCGGGTTTATGTGTCGGTAAGTAGAATAACAAACGTCATTAGAGTCCAAAATCCATCAGAAAATCTCCAAACCTTGTCTGATTAAGGGTTAAAATATATTTAGTTCACTTTTTCACTCACATACATGTCATAATATCTCATTGAATCTGTACCCTGTGGTGTCTGGGAATTTGGGATAAATACATATCATAAAGTCGCTTCCCGCTGTCTATCCCTATGTATGCTAATATCTTTAAAACTACGCAACGGTTTTTAAAGCGGTTTTCTTTAGTAGATAGAGCGATTCTTGTGGATTCTTTTTTTTTTCATATAATAGCAGGGAAATACTGTTAATCTTAATGTTTGCCGGGTGATATAATAAACTCTATGCTGTGTGTAAAGTTTCATAATGAACGGTCTAGTCATTTTCGCGTGAGAGATTAGCAAAGTAACTTACATTCACATTTACAATATTAGGAGGAAATATAACATTAGCATAAACATTTGCATTAATAATATTTATAGGTTAATATATCCAAGTGCGCTTTACCCATTTTTACAGTATATAGACCTATAATATTGTAAACTCTGTACCTAAGTCTTATGAACCTCATTCCAGCAGTTTCATCAACGTTCACGTTTTAATTAATTAATTTTATTTTCCGAATGGACCAATTTATATTCCTTACGCGTCTAACAAATTCTTCGTTCCTTTCTTTCTTTTTAATAATCTCCCGGTGGTTCAGTAAAACAACTACCTAAAGGAGAAAATTAAAAAAGAAGCCCTTTTGAGTATAACGAGGTAAGAAAACAGCTCTCTGAATGAAAATATTGCGAGGAAACTTGCATACCGAAAGGTGTGTTGACGACAATATGGAATCGCGGTATAGCGAAATGAATAATCATTAAACAGAAGGCTACTGCTGAACGAGGGCCTTCCCCAATGATTTCCATGAACATTTGGGGGGAGGTGTCAATAATCGCCATGCTTGGCAGGCGGGTTGGTGGTATTGTGGTTTAACTCACAGAGAGCGCTGTTGCTCGTCCTCTGGAGAGTTCCCTCGGTCGCCTCTTACGACCCCCACGACGGGAAAAGTTGAGCTCTCTGATTTAGAGCTTCCTCATTCTACGAATTCACATTGCATCGCAAATATCTGCAACTTGCAATGGATCGCTCAAGCGAAGTGCCATCGTGACGCATCGCATCGCGATTTTGTATGAGAGCCCTTACCATAAAACAGACTTCATATTGTAGATAGAGTTAAAATTTTCGTCGGTATAATTTTCGTAGGTAAGTTAGTACTGACATACCGATTGATGCTCGGCTACAAAGCCTAGAGCATCCCGCAAGGGTGCGAGCCTATCTGTCTTCTATCGGGTGCATTTCCGAGAGTGTGCTACGGAGTTGCATAACCTAATACCCCCATCGCGTTTTTACAATAGGACAACCAGGAGAACGGCAAAACGTCATCCATACCAGGTGGATTTACCATTTACGCGAACCAAACGTTTTGCGTCTACTTTCATAGTGCGAACCGCCAGCATGTGGAATGACTTGCCGGAGTCTGTGTTTCCTGCGCAGTACAGTCTGAAGGTTTTTAAGTCAACCCTTATTCCACACTAGGTGTTGTCGGCACAACTCGTTTCCTTTCGCCATTCATCTCTGTCATTCGTCATCTCTGCAGTTACACCTTCCACACACATGTTTCACACAGTCCATCCATACCTCGCTGAGTCAATTATTGCTTAAAAAAGAATGGTTCTTGCGGTGAGAAATAAAAATGTGCTCAGAAAACGGAAATATCAACCCTTTTTCGTTGACACCAGTTTTTGTTCAAAACAATAACTCGACTTATGACTAATACTTATTAAATTCAGAAAATAAAACATGTTATGAGAGTTTTGCGCTGGAAGCGATGAGATGCAAATGACTTCTTTATTTCTCATTTTCAAATATTTTTTTTTTGCTGCAATTATTGTGTTAATGTGGTGGAATTAATGTAATAATGTGCTGGTGATGAAAAATAATGTAATGAGAGTGAGAAGTAAAGGAGAGGACTCCCATTTGATCATCATCATCATCATCAGCCCATACTTGTCCACTGCTGGACATAGGCCTCTCCAATTGCACGCCA
>SJJU01008514.1:0-13021 GCA_012932125.1 Conopomorpha cramerella | reverse complement strand
TTACTAACCAATAAGGTTACAATATCAATTTAGATCAAGTAGAAAACCATTGATATGTAAACTACATTTTTGTTAAAAACTCAATTATTTGTTTATTACAGAACAAAAATAACCGAAATCATCTACGATACTTATACGTATAACCTTCATCAATGGAAGCGGCGAATGTTGCCAGGAAGTGCAAACATTCTTCGATGTCAAAATGGAGGATGCTGGGTGGGGCTTCTTAAACCAATTTCCCGATACCTTCCGCTTGAAATATGATCGGAATGGTTCACTGCCAAATTGTATCACAAGGAGGAGTCATTTTGTAGCAATTTCGCTGCGTCCTCTCAAATTTGTAATGAACGTACGTGTTGTTGTTATCTTTAAACGACAAAAATACCGCCAGATAATCTTGACCTAGCCTGCATACTGCTTGGTGTGCAGACCCTGCAAAGGCGACGTGTTATGTGTTTTTATGATATGAGAGAGACACAAACAACGTGACGCATATGTGATCTAAAACCGTAAATTGGTCTGTGTCGAAACTTTTTAATGAACGAGAACAAATTGGTTCATCGAAATGATTGATTACTACATTTGATCTTTTCTAAATTTATGTTGTACTTGCATTGTTTTCAATTGAAGCTCATGAATTATTTCGATATACGAATTTGTTTATATGAGTTTGTTGCTAATCACGCTACACTGGTAGAATAATTTTATCAATTGAAAAAAAGAAAATTGGTCTAAGTTCATATTTACGTCAACTAGCTAGTCAGCGCTTTAAGTTTTTTTTTTAATACGGTGGTTAGTAGCTACCCACCTATATAAATAAGAACACTGTTACTTTTGTGTGATGAATAGAACTAAAGAAATATGACTAAAGAAGCACGAATGTCTTTTAGAATGTTCAATGTACCTAGGTACAAAAGTGTACCTAATTCGTAGAAAATTCGCGACATGATTGAGGATCAAGTTCAAAGGGAAACCTGTCTACAAAACGTCACTTTGCAAAGAATAAGAAAGTAAATTGCTATTATATTGTAAAGACGCGACTTTGTGTAATATTTGTTTTGTGACTCGATTCTAAAAAAATATTCCATTAAGTAATTTGTGAGCAGAACTTAGAGAGTATCTTATTACTTTTTTACATGTTTATTTAATTTAAGCGCCTATAGCTCGCTGCAGCTAAAGATTCGCGCTCAAGTTAAGCAACTGGCACGGTCAGTCATATGGGTGACCGTTGCGAAATGCTTCATTTTTGAGCGCCGTCGTGCTATGATGTAAAGTTTAGGTATCTAACTGGTGCTAAAGTAGCTAGATGCTAAACCAAATTCCCCTTCAAGACTCTAGGAATCTTTTGAAGTGATTACACGCTTGATTCTCAACCATCAGCTTCCATCTACGATAAAGTATAGGATCCCGGGTCCGGTACAAACCAGATTATCAATAAACATACAAAACAGAATAGCAGAATACATCCACTGTTGGTGCGGCTGGAAATGAACTGGGTATGAATACTTAGGGCACTCGCAAACGAGCCAATAACCACTCGCAGCACGCACTGCTGGCTCGCAACAAGCATTTTGGCACACTTTGCAATGATCCGCCGTCGACACACGCGGGTCTCGACGCGACCACGCGTTATCGAGTGGATGCGGTTGGAAGTGGCTCGTGTGCAGGAACCCTTATACCTATTCCTGTTTCACTCGAACATTTGAAAAGATCTGCATGTTGAAATGACGATAAATACATACATACATGCACTTCACGCCTGTCTCCCAGAGGGGTAGGCAGAGACTACAGATCTCCATTTGTCACGGTCCTCACATACCCCTTTCGCTTCATCTACATTCATACATCTTTTCATACATGACCTCCGGTTTCGAGTACTTTTCACGCCACCTCCACGACAAATAAATATATAAATAATAAATAAATATATATATAAAATCTCATGACAATTTGACGTTGCTTCCTATTTACATGTATGAGTGAAGAGGTAAATGTTTAGCGGTTTATTTTATTACACACAGCGACAATGGTATGAGCGATTGTTTCGCATCTGTCTTGTGGGACTGCGTTGTGATCTTTCATCAACCGTGCGCGATACAATTTCAACCTTATCTCGCGGAAGCAAGGGTTATTTTTAAGTTTATCCGTGCATGTTATTGTTCAGTGAAAACGCATTCAGGACGTGACTACCTATTAGGATTCGTAAACGAGCGTAGTAGATTGCTGTCTGCCACTGCACACACAGTTTACGACCATTACAATAGTCGATTTCCGCGATTTTAGCGAATACAGCGTGTTCAGGTATGTAGGTTGCGTGGGATGGCATTTTCACACCAGCACCCGTCATAATTCCCTGTTCATTTGCTTCCTTGGTTACCAACTACGACAACTTAATAGTGATAACTATTTGAACCGAAAAACCGTTAAAATGACATACTGTACTATCTTTTATTTGCTCTTTAATTTTGCCTTTATGTGTGGAGTTATGACATAAAGTCCTACATAGAAATATCATTAGGTTAAATCATTTTTTAAAGAAACGCGCCCTGACATTATATTCATAGTTTAAACCGGGTATTACGGTGCGAAATTAACCAAAGACAAGCATTCAGCTTGCATTCTTTTGAGTCAGCTCGTGACCACGAAAAATGTAACTCTGTCGAAACATCGAGCAAACAACGAAGATAGACTGAATGCTTATTTTTTGTTGATTTCGCACTGTAATACTCGGTTTAAACTATGAATATAATATAATTAGGCTCAAAACGAATGACTTCAGTAACTGTCTGCCGTACCATACACATTGATAGTATGACACTCAAGTATTTTCACATTAGGTAGTGGACCCTGAATTAAATTGTTTAATTCTACAACAATATGAACCTTATTACGTCTGTGTGAATTCTTAACTTTCCATTTCCATTGGCACGGAAGTGACAACTGGTTACTGTCACAACGAATACAAGTCACTGGTTATCAAATATCAATTTTAAAGATACTTTTCGCAATGACATAGTATTATGTTATCATTTACATTAGTTATATATCTATTATTCTTGACACACTACAAGAAAATATAGTTGCGATAAACTCAGTTGTAAATAATTCAAGTACTGAAGTGCACCGAAGTACAAGCTGGTTTTTTTATAGTTTTAATTCGTTTTCGCAAAGATTTATTTCCTATTATGTTCAAGAGCAGTTTCTGTTGTTATCGATATCCATCTATCTGAACTTGCATGATCTTAATACAGGTTTGTTTAAAGTAAGCAGCTAAACATTCGACTAATTAATTAATAATAAAACAACTATGTACAAAAGAGTAATATGTATCGATGTAGGAACACAGTAAGAGCAGAAATAATACATTTTTATTTTTTATTGTGTTCGACCTTCTTGATCTCTGGTCCTAGTTTTTACTCGACAAAATATCTAAAATCATATCGACAATTTCTATATACAAATCAATACACCTACGTCGTAAATACACATGTACTTCATATCCCAAAACATCCCTGACCATGTACAATTGAACAAAATTTAACCTTATCCAATTGCCCAGAGAGTTCAAAACCAATTATATAAAAGTAACTAACGGACAGTGTCGGCTGTATAATATCGAACACCTAACATTCACAACTCGACTATCTTACTCTATTATGAGTAGTTAGGTTCATTCCGTTCAACAAAAGTGAACCTTTATTTGTACAGAAGAAGGTCCATTTTCATTTTGCACCTTCTTTGACGACGTTAACTCGCGACACCACCAAATAAGGTCCAATGTACACTGGACAAAACAACCATACCACTAAGACTAGAGCACTATCTACACGAATGAAAAACCTTGCATCTAGAACAGTCTAGAGGTTGGTATCGGGGACGGTTTATTTGCCGCGGTATTTCTCTGTGGTGGCGTCTTCCAGGTTGCTGTCCCAGTCGAACTGGGTGACTCCGTTCCTCGGGGCCACCTCGCCGAGGTGACGCCACCGGTAATCGAAGTCAGAGTCGCGCTTCTTCAGGGTCTCGAACCTGTTGGACAACGATACAGCTATTTAAAATAAAACCTTTAAAGAATCAAATGGGCACTCACGGTAAGCACCAGTTTAAAAAAAAAAATGATGAACATTACAGTAAAATCGACACCTGCCTACTTTAAATGCCTATGTAACGACAGAAGGAAACATTACATAGATACCTATATAATATTATAACATGGAGACTTTGATCTAACACCCAAAGCTCGGAACTGTCAGCAAACTAATATATGGCGGCGGTGGCATTGTATTTGAATACCGCCAATATTAAGACCAAATTTCCCAAACTATACAAAGCCGAGTCACGGCCGTAGTGACACATGTCACGGATCAGGGCTCCAAATTTGGTATTAATTTATTGTAGCTCGGTAATAATCAGCATAATGCTACTTTAGTTAAATTAATGTATCGTTTTACTTTTATTCCTATTTGGGAGGTAAAAAATATGATAAAAAAAATCGAAGAAGTAGAGAAATTGGAAAGAAGATATTTTTAAGGTGGAAGGATAGGCATAGTAAATCCGATAAAAAGAGGGAAACTTTAAAAATTGTATGGGCGGGCGGCTAGTAGGTACTGGTTGAAGTCAAAAGTTTAAAGATAACAAACAAAAAAGAAATACCGTCGAATTGTGAACCTTGTCCTTTTTTGAAGTTGGTTAAAAATTATCTAGAAAGCTTCATGCCGTTTATTCCGTCTCGGTGAGAATATAAAGATAAAATACAGGTTATGTCCTGTAAAATATGTTCAGTTATTTTTACGTGTATAAGTAACAAACATACACACTCACTTCTCACAAATACATATCACAAACTCTCACATTTATAATATTAAGTAGGACGGTTAAGTAAAGCGGAGTAAAAGGAACTGCTATTCAACTATTCCAACTTTACTCATAATGTGTATGGTAACAGAATTTAATACTAAGTAAAGTTGCACTTACTGCGTAGTTGTATTTGCTCTGTTTGAGTATACACGGTGGAGTTTTGTAATACCACCTCAAGGGAAAGTATCTATTCGTAATACCGTACACAGCATTTTATATTCAAAGAAAACATTATTATTTTTTAATTCAAGGAAGTGATTAATTAATTGCCACACTCGACCGGGAATAGAACCGAAAAAAAATTGCAAAAATGACTGTGTACAGTTACAGTTACGGGGTGTCATTAGATATACCGCCCTGTGTACAGATACCTTTAACTATTATTGACATACAGAATTTGTACAGCGTAAATCCTATATTGCGTTCAAATATTATTGTCAAAGTGAAATTATACCTAGGCAAACGTAGCCTTCGAAATCGTCACCAGATTGTGGTACGTATGACAATTTTGTATTAAGATGTAGTTAACATTTTGTTTTATACAATGTATTGTTTTATACTATTGAATTGAGTATAATATATTGATGAATGAAATATAGACGGTAAAACTTTACATAAAAAAATAACCGACTTCATGCAGTAAAATTTTAAGACTTAAGGACATATGTAGGTTGTCTCTGAGCCACAATAAAAAAGATTAATCAAAATCAGTTCACCCAGTCAAAAAAGGTAACAAAAATCAAATAAAAGTACAGACGAATTGTCTGTTTCCTCTCCTTTTCTGAAGTCAAGAAAAAAAAATCATTGTTGCTCGGAATAAACGAAATGCAGATAGTGTCCTAGTTAGGCTATTCAACGAACACATTGCACATTCGATTAGAAAAATATAACCGACTTCACGCAGTAAAATATTAATATTTAAGGACGTATGTAAACCTACGTATATTGGTTGCCTCTGAGCCAAATTAAAAAAGGTTAATTAGAACCGGTTCATCCAGTCGAAAATTAATTTTAAAAAAGGACGAATTTAAACGTAATTTTTCTCCTTTTCTGAAGTCGTTTAAAAAGTATTTGATCCGAACAAATTTCAAATATGGATAGTGTCCTAGTTACGCTATTCACTAGAGGGCCAACCTCATTATACATTGTAATTTCGATTAGAACACTGATGGAGCGTACATTTTTTTCGCTATCGGGTAGGTACAGTACATTAACGAAACTTAACTTTAAAGCGTGGTGTCACCAACCAGTGTCACTTAGAACGCAGTTACAGATAATTTTACATGTTTGAGAATGCACACCGCAATAGACATGGTGTAAAAAATACTAACCGGAACTTTTTATCCGTTTAAAGACTGTTAATAGGCTTATTAAACATCTAATATATACAATTTCCATGTCACAATGTTAATTAACGTACTCTTCCGCAACAGCTTTACCGATTTTTACCAAATTTGATATGCAGTCAAGGTGGACTGATGATATACGCAAAATGGCTGGCAGAAGCTGGATGCGAGAAGCCGAAAACAGATCACAGTGGCGTGCAATTGGATAGGCCTATGTCCAGCAGTGGACAAGTATGGGCTGATGATGATGATTATGATATGCGTATTCAGTAGTTCTGAGAATCGGCTACTATCTATTTTTATGCATCTACCAGTTTTATTTCTCCCAATAGACGGAGTACAAAGGCAACTTATTATGGCAAAACAAATGTTTGCCGGGACAGCTAGTAATCAGCTAGTAAGCTTCCATCACTTTTAAAGAAGAAATTCTAATTATATTGATCATTTTGTTAATTCAGTTTAATAAACAACTTTGACACACCTGACAATTGACTCTTGACAGGTGACTGTCGTAACGTTTTTTTTTTACGTTTCTTGATAAGATTTTAACTTTAGACACAGTCATTTCGAGAAAATGTTTTAATACACATATTAACGAATATATACATTTACAGACAGTCAGTCTTTGAACAAAAATGTTGAACGAAATATTTCATCCGTATTAATTATCGAAAAAAAATAGCTTTGGGATTAAAAGGAGTGAAGTGCATTTATTTTTATTTTTTATCGAAAAAATTTACACCAATCCCGTTGCAATATCAAACAGTTGAGCACACCTGAACTGAACGCAGTCATAACCAGCTTAATGTACTAACAAGTGCAAGTTGAATTATATCGACCTCAGTTTACCTTAACGTTGCATGAAAGCAGAGTTCAGAAATACTTGGCACTGTCACGGTACAGCTGTACAGCTACACGTAGATATGTGATCCGCAAAGTTTGTACAAATGGAAACCACGTCAACCAGCAAAAGCCACGTCAGCTGTCGAAAACCGGCGCTCCGTGTGCAGATTCGTTATTGATTCAGGGGATAGAATTTGATTTACCTCTACATGTACACTACAAACACCTGCAGGCTTAGAACGCGTGTCAAGACATGGCATACGCGCTGTGATTGGCTGCTATGTCACACAACGTGCGACTCGGCTTGTTTCAACCAATCGCAGTGCCTGGTATCCTTCTTGGAGCGATTTGCTAGGGTGGCTGATATGTCTAAACCAGTACCACCACCTTTCATGTACATCTTTCGTTATAACTTTAAATTTATCTAGCGTTAAGTGCAAGCGCAACAATGTACCTACCTAAAATGTTATCACAAATTTCTAAAAGCTTGTCGATAATCTTCTGTAAAATTCCATGTTACTCAAAAAGAGGTGATGTACATAAGGCCAAGTCTACTATACTGTATACGATCACGTAGTTGCATAGTTCTTGCAGCGCAGTATAAAAAACGATGTGTATTGCTGTAATAGTAAGGACCATAGTCAGCAATGTACATATCGTTTGACTTTAGTTTGTAGTGATAGAGATTGATAAGAATGCCCGAGTTCTTCCGGGATTCAAAAAGTGTACAAATGTTATGTGGTATATTTTTTTTTTTAGGAAACTAATTTAATAGCATATAACATCAAAGAATAAGTAAAGCTAATTGAAGACGTGAGTGGATGAAGGTGGTAAGTTCCATTTTAGACAGTTTTTATTAGGTCTGTAGTCATATGTATAGACACCATCATGCACACAAAAAAAACACACTTAAACCACAAACAATGCGACATATCATCTAGATGCAATCACGTCTTTTAATTATCGCACCGTGTACATCTTTCGGACAGAAACAACAACAGAGGCAATAAGCGTACCGGGGAGCTAAGTGCACCAGTACCTCCACCACGATACTTGCCTACCATGTAAGATACACAAGCGAGAATCCAATTTTGCTATTAGTTCCCGTTCGATGTTTCAAAACAAAGACAATTTCAGTGACGGCCCGTCTTCCGTAAAGTCGAGAACAATAACTTTAACTAAGGACTTACGTTTGAATTCTGTCAACCGTTCGATAGATCAATGTATTCTAGACAGTATGAAGATGACAAGGCCGCTCGCGTCTTTAATAACGTTTAAAAACTAATCAAACATAAATTGCTTGTTTCGTAGGTTAAAGTTTTCAAGTAAAATTAGTAAAGTGGAGGGAGTATCCGCGAGTGCCATTTACTTTACATTTATGAGAGGTATTTTTTTTTTGCTGACCTGGCCCCGTACCTACCATGAGGTTTAAAATATTGTTTACGCTGTGCGACAGGGACAGTATTATACCACTCACCTAGAGCTATCACTGTCACAAGACGAGAACAATATTACTATAATACCTCATGATATGGGGGCAAAACTAGTATATTTTTTCTAGTAAAGACTGTGTCAAAGGTAAATCATGCAAGAGACGAACATGCAGCTTGTGTTCTGAAAGAATAATCGAAATTTTATGACCGTTATGGACTCGTGGTCAGAGCATCTGCCTCTAGGATGAAGGTCATGTATTCGATTTCCGCCACCGATTATGATATTTAGTGATGAGCTCGGGCATTTTTTGTGTGCGTCTCAGTGTTTTATCTAGTGTATGTGTCAAAGGTATTTATGTAAAAATGTCTCGGATTATTTATATTGAAATAGCTACAGAAGCCCCGATATGGAACATTTTCCGTCTATAGTTATGGACACCCACCAAAAGTCAATCAATCAGTAGTTTGAGTCTACTCAAGGCATACGGGTAGACTTTACAAAACCAAGTGTCCAAAAAAACTTTATAAACACCCCAAAAATCCCATTAAAAAAGTACTTAGTTTAATGTGTAACTCACCGTCGAAACATGAGCGTCTTAGCGAAGTCGTACAGCTCGACGTCGAGCGCGTTGAGGCGGCGAATGTGCGCGATCTGAGCGGGCGTGAGCACCGCGAGCGTGGCGCCCGACACCGTCGCGTTGTGTTGCGCGAACGGCACGCGAACCGCAGGTTGAACGTCTCCTCGAACACGTACTGCGCGATCTGGTGGATAATAGATAATTAAAATACAGGATGGCTCATTTACATCATTACGTCAGTATGCCTCAAACAGTAAATCTGGGTACGAACCAACGTGTAATTCACAATACCATTCGCATGCAGCACGTCTAAAATTGGCGTAACACTACGCACTGACTGTACAAATGCTCGCTGTGTATGTTACATTACGCATCATAACATTGGTCAGTACTCAGCTTAAGACATACGAAGATCTGTTCTTATAATGTCATCGATTTTTATTAAAAAAAACTGCATTGCTTTATTGTATTTTTCTGCTTAGTTTTCTGAAATCTCCTTTAACCATAGAAATCTGCTGAAGTAACAATGTCCTCACTATACGTATAATCGAGTATGTATACAAGGGAGAGTTTCATAATACATGCCGAAATGTGTAAACACTGTAACGGCAATACATTAACCTTGGCATTTGCTTAGCAACTCCCTCTGCCTGCCACGGAAAATGCTTTTTTCTCCTTCGCATAAAGTGATTTTCCTTTTCATTAATATCAATATAGAATGAACTTGCAAAGTAAATATAAAAATAATTTATGCCAAATTTGCATTACTGCGGAATATTTCCGTTACTGCAAACATTATCTAGCACTTGATCGACAAAGATATTATAATGTATAAGTGGTACAAGTATAAATAGATAATACATTATTATGTATGTATGTATACGTAGATAGAGACGGCACGTAGCACAACATCCTGTGTTAGCACAATGGAAATTAATATAATTTCTCCTTTCACAGTAAACCGAGACCACTATTCCTAAAAGTCCCACGCTAGTTTAGGACGTAAAGCGAATAATCTAACTGCAATACACTTTAAGTTGCCAAACCGCCATGTTGGACGAAATATAGTTAGAACCAATGTTTTCCCATATCAGTGCGCGCCGAAAACAATAATATTAGCAGTATTTCTATCTAAGTGAAGTGAAGAAGAAGTGTTACCATAATCTACACAAATTTTATTCATTTAATTTGTAAAATATAACTGACATTGGTACGCGACGTCACGACTGCAAAGCTCTCATTTCATCCCTCCTAATTATGAATTACTGACAGACACTTCCACTAATTTGATTTCGTCTACTGTAATTATAACGTCTTAGGTACGGTTCCGCTTGACACCACCACAATGACACCATTTAGGTCAAGTTCTACTGGCTAAGTCCTATTTGGTAAACACTTGACAATATAACTTGAGCCTTAGCCTGTATAGTTCATCAATTCATTATTGAAGTATACGTTTTGTATGCGAAAACATTGTAAATTGATCTGAGTGGTGTCATCGCGGTGGTGCCATAGGGCAGGAACGTTTAGGTACAGTCGGCCAAGAATCTGCTCTACCACCCTAAGGTTGAAACTCATATGAATGTCATTAGACATTAAGGTTCATTGTTCACTTGTCACAATATACCAACTCTACCTTATTGATGTTTTAATGACACAGGAAGTGTCATCGAAACTGATAGACCATTTTCTTGGCCGACCGTACACCGGCAAGATGCAGACAGTACTGAAAATCGTACTTCAATGTACACGATTCGGGAAGTCCCCCGCGGTCACGTATCTCTATGTCCACCAAGGTACGACAGCTTCACACGAAAAGTCCATTTGCAGATAAACCCACTCACTGGCACACTTTGGTCGAGGTATAAAGTCCTATATCCTATTGAGCGTTACCAAATAAAAATGGAAACGTTAATTTATTACATATTTTTAATACTGACCCGCAACTATATTATGAGATTGACTGGTAAGGAATAATTTAGTATTAAGTCCACCCATTGGACTAAAACAGTCCAAGCTGGATGTGAGAAACCGAAAACAGATCGAGTGGCCTGCAATTGGAGAGGCCCATTTCCAGCAGTGGACAAATATGGGCTGATGATGATGATTGTAATTTCGGTGCAATAAAGTATGAAGTAAATCATATGCAAATTATATGCACTTATTATTTGTCATTTCACACTTATGTGATAAGTTTGGTCTGCTAAGACCTAGGTCCCCTTTAGTATCTAGCCTACGTGTCTTAACTCAGGTTACAAATTATCCCCGCCAATTTTTATCCAGTTTAGTTGTTTTTCCGCAAAGAAGTAACAAATCACATGTAAATTAATTTATAATAATAATAATTTTATTTCTTAAAGTAACTAACTAAGACTCACAAATGTTAGTAGTACACAATAAGCTTATCCTATGTCAGTAACACACGTAAGTATATGAATATTATTATTACTGAACCGCCAGCACAGGAATCATCCAAGCGACAGTCCACAAGAGACAGCGCTGCAGTGATTCATGTACTGACAGTCCAGTCGACTCGAAATTAATCTCAAGATTTAAAACGAGGAAAAATGTTTTTTTATACTATGTTCCGAAATTACTGCACCGACTTCAATTTTTTTTGTTACGGTTGAGACATTTCCCCGTATGACATAATATACTACGTCATTTAAAAACAGCCATTCATTATTAAAACTAACTAATTTAACTGTAATTTATAAAAAACTAAAAATATGTCTCTGTCATCTGTGATGTAAACAGAATGCATCAGTCGCCATATTTCCTGGCATGTAGGAACCGACTATGGGAACTTAGGTAATAATAATAATAATTATTATTCATTTTATTTATATTCAGGCTAGCAACTTGTAATTGAAGCACCATTATTGACATTATTATCTGTTTATTAAGCTAACTATAGCCTTGTGCGAATAGAATACATGTGTCACCACCCTAGCCCAACTTTTCCCGTCGTCGGGGTCGTAAGTGGGAATCTCCAGAGAATGGGCAGCACTGAGTGAGTTAAACCACAACACCACTGTGATCGCCAACCCGCCTGCCAAGCGTGGAGATATTTGGCATTAAATGGCGGAAATCTTTGAGGGAGGCCCTCGTCCAGCAGTGGATGTCATGTGGCTGATGATGGTGATCAAGTTAAATGTGGTCGAAGGGACCTTGTGCCCCTAAGGTTCTTTCTAACCTCATTTTGGGGCGTGAGTGTACGTATGTACAGAGTTGAATTCGTGGGATGGCTACACGATCACATAATTTCAAATATTATACATTGAATTTTCGCATTTACAACACTAGTAGGACTGGATAATGCAAAACTGTACACAATAATGACACTTGCAAGTTTATGTTTTGGTTCCGGATTACTTCCTGAATAATGCCATCCGCTTTACCTCCTGAAGAATAGCAATGTCGCTACATTACAATGTATGTATGTATACGTATGTATCACTGCCAACTCGCTAGTGGCAGATACAACGCAACATCTAATCTGACTGCTGCAGATGGCCGGAAATATGGACGACTGGTCCGGAGTACGCTAACGTAAAGCTCACGCTAATAAGATTACGGGAGTCGGTCTTAATATTATGCTACTATAGTACAGTTTATTAATTGATGGGAGACTTTTTGCCAATATTGCAGTGTTGATTCTGGTCAGGAAAATAAATGAATTCGAACCGGGGACGTTTACTTTCGTTTCTCAAATCATATATGACTTTCATCAAGCTTTATGTTATGTTGTTATGTAATGGCATTTATAACCATGATGAACTTATTTTATTTAATTCTTTAAACATATTATAATAAAAATATAACTAAAAAATATAGTCCCAGATGCTAAAAACAAAAATATTTCTCCGAATTATTTACTTATTTTAATTAAAAATAATGTCTACTCCAATTGTCACAGTCCTGACGAATCTTTTTTATTTCATCCACCTCATCATGCGCGAGTACG
>SJJU01008512.1:0-15165 GCA_012932125.1 Conopomorpha cramerella | reverse complement strand
TGCTGGACGAGGGCTCCCCCAATGAGATCCGTCATTTGGGGTGAAATGCCAGTAATCGCCACGCTTAGCAGGCGGGTTGGCGATCGCAGTGGTGTTGTGGTTTAACTCACAGAGAGCGCTGCTGTCCGTCCTCTGGAGAGCTCCCTCGGTCGCCTCTTACGACCCCCATGACGGGAAAAGTTGGGCTGGGGTGGAGACACGTGTATTCTATTCGCCGTCACCACACGGCTAAATAAATAAAATCTAAAATAACTATCGGGAAATCTCTACTAAAAATGGAGCGCATATTTTTTTTTTTTTTGATTTGCCGAATCAACCTTTTCACCCAACCTATTTCACTAAGTTCTTGTTACTAAATGCTGGCTAAGATAAATTAAATAGTCTGTAACAGTTTAACTCAGTTAAAATTCTTTACATTCGCCGACAAGATAGTTACCCGTCTAAAACAGACCATTTTGTTAATGAATTGTTCAACGTTTTTAGTTACTCGTATTAATTAATTTGCAGATAGAGGTCCTAACTTAAGTATACCAAATTGCGCAAAGGTTTTAGAGAGTACTTTACGCTGGAGCAATTTAAATCAATTACTTATTATTAACTAAAGCTTTTTGAAAAAAGAGATTTTAATAACTTTTAAGAAAGTAATATTTATAACAATAATCGATGAATATATTTTTTTAAGGAAACGCGTACTCATGTTATATTAAACGATTAAAACGGGTAGTATAGCGCGAAAATTTACCAAAGATACGCATTCAGCTTACAAACAACGAAGGTAAGCTGAATGCTTATCTTTAGTTAATTTTCGAAATCGAAGAATCTTTTTTACAGCGGAATAGTTTTATCTTATGGGAAGATAGATAAAAATGCTTAGGTGTATAACATAAGTAAGCACTCGCTTAGAATTAAAGTGACGGATTCCAAAATAGGTAACTTTTCGATCTTTAATGTTGGTGGCTTTCTTTGTCTTTAATAGGTCACTTTTTTAATGATAATCAAGCGTTAACTAATTATTTACAGGGGAACTCTTTTGTTTTATTTAATGTTAATATCATGTAGTGCACTTGAGCTGTTCACCAGTCAGGCATTTATCCGGCCATCAAGCATTTGCTAAATTAGTATTAAGTCATATTTATGTTAAGTATACTTAGCAGTAAGCCTTGGCTATTTGAAAAGATGCCAGTTTCTTCCCGGTTCTTCTGGCCAGTAAAAGAAATTAATTCAAACCGGGGACGATTACTTTTGTTTTAAAGTCATAAATGACGTTCATCAAGCTTTGTGTTATTCTACTGTATATCTGTATGTTATAACACTTATAACGATGAAATAAAGAAATTTTGACTTTATTTCTATATGTCTTGGCAAACGTTTGTTTTGGCATAGGAAGTCGTCTTTCCCCGTGTATTAGAAGAAATACTAAACCTTCCCTGGACTTCCACGTGTAATTCAAGACCAAAGTTAGCCTAATCGGTCCAGCCGTTCTCGAGTTTTAGCGAGACTAACGAACATCAATTCATTTATATATATATAGATAGATTATTTATTATAGGTTATGTATGAAGATTAAAACCTACTTACTAACTACATAGAACTAGTAATCTCGCAAAGGGTCTGAACTTTTAATATTTATCATTAGAATATTTACAAACAGCGAAATTGAACCCAGTTAAATATTGACTACTGACCATGACCCATTTATGTTTTATTTTATTTCGATAAAAATCCGACCGCGCCGCGTAATGAAAGCACTCGTAATACAGTAGAGCAGGGGTGTCCAAACTAGATGGGATCCAGGGCCAATAAAATGACCAAATACATTGGTGGGCCGCAAAAAAAATTATAGTAGGTACCTATTTTGCGTTCGGGGAATTCCCCGAATTCTCAAATGAATAGTGATGTGTGCAACGTGGTGGAACATACCCAATACATTTGAATATCGTCGCGAAAAAAATAATTTGCTCATTAATGTATTTAAACAAAGAAGATAAAAACGATTCTATGGGTCGCAATAATCCAATGGTTTGCACAGCCCTGCAAGTAACAATATTTCTACGTGCCAGAACTTACAAACCGCAATAATTTTAGACTAACACAAATCGAAATAATACGAAAATAGTTGAGATTTTGTTAGTGGAATTTTAGGTTTAAGTCACACACAGACTGTATTATTGAAGAACAAAACGGACCTGGGGTGAAATTTTTAAAGCGAACACAGACATCTGTCAGGTTCTGTCAGATTCTATACATAAGTGACAGTTCGGAGTAAGATTTTGACAAAGGAAAGTCAAATGTCACCCCTTAGGGCGGGCGGGACGAAACTCTGCAAAACATGAAACGAGTTTATTCGGTGTGAGGCAGTATGTGTATGTATGTGTGTGTTTTTCCGTGCGCGGGTATGTGGAGATGGAAATAAATTGAACTGAATGAGGCATTTTAAAACTCATTTTCCTCTTTGACAAAGAGGTTGACCAGTTTCTGTGTCGATTGTCAATATGAATACTGATCAGGAATGTGAATGTTGATGTCAATCAGAATATTGATTGAAGTAGTTGTAAGAAGATTCGCTCAAAGAGGCTTTGATTGATGATCGTAGCGTCATCTTCTGAGAAAACAGCAAAGTAAATTAACAAACATAACATATAACGCAGTAATATATAATAATAAATATTCTACAATAACACACACATTGCCTTCATCCCATGTTAAGTTAAGCACTTGTCTTATGGAATTCCTACCGCGAAATATAATTAATTAAATACTTTTGTATTTTTTTAAATACATACTTATATAAATAAAACACCCAGACACATCCAAAAAGTACTGAAAAGTTCATTACCTAAGCACTGTTAGCGGTAGGAATCGAACCCACTACACCAACGGGTCCATCAAATTATAACGTATAACGTAAAAATAATTAATTTAAAATAAAATTAATAAACAAAGAATTTTTAATAATATCATAAACTCTATAGCCCCTCACTCAGCCATATAACTGTATATAATAGTAGGTACTATAAACATAGAAATGTTTTACTCATGCGTATTTTGGGGATTAAAAACAACAGAGTTTAAAAGCAAAAACAAACAAAATGTTGCCGTGTTGTTTACATTTTTATTTATCAAACAAAACAACGAAATAGTATTAAATAAAAGGTTGTTTTGGTTCGTATTCGGTTAATTGGACTTCAGTATCTCGGCTTTCATAATAAAGTGGACAAGTTTGTATTTTTGTCTGTTTGTTAATAATAAAGTCAAAAAGTACTTGACGCATTTTGATATTAGTTTCAACGTTAAAATGCTGCATTATCCCCTTGTATATCCGAAATCTTATCACTGGCTGTATATCTCAAATTCCCACGGAAATGGAATACTCATACCAACTTAAGTAATATACAGGGTGGAAAAAAGTTATGGGCCCCGGAGGGGAACTGCTCTTTTAGTTAGCTTATTTTACTGAAAGGAAACATTCCTTTCTTTTTAAAAAGAAACAAAACATTTTTTAAATTTTGCTAGTATCAACCGGGAATCGAACCGACAAAAAATTAAAAAGTAACCCACGCTACGAATCGGTAGGCTTATTGTTTGGAATAAACTTTGTCTAAGAAACGTTTATTTGGTAATTGAAATAAAAAGTGAAAAAAAATACAAGCAATGTAGTTTTAGTAATGTGTATATAACCTATACTTTTTATAATACCTTACTGGCCACTACATAATGTTGCTTAAAAAAGTTGTGTCACTTTTGCAATGGAGATCTTTATTTTACTCGAAATACCACGCGGTACAGCTATTTAGGTAGAGTTAAATGTATTGCACACTAGCTTTCCGCCCGCGGCTTCGCCCGCGTGGACTTCGGTTATATTGCGATATTTTATTTTTTCGTTTTCCCTCGGGAGTATAAATTTTTTCCGGGATAAAAATATATATACGTCTGCAAAATTTCAAAGTAATAGGTTCAGTAGTAGTTAGCGGAACAAAGAAACAAACTCACTTTCCCATTTATAATATTAGTAAGATTATTATTCGTCACTACCCAGTAAAATACTGCCGCCAATAGGAGAAAGGACATGATTATTAAATAAATAAATGAATAAAAAAAATGTCGGGACATTTTTTTTACACACATGATCCCAAACTAGGACACCCTGTACTATGGATGCCAGGGACTGATACACCTACATAAATACTTTTAAATACATACATAGATAAATCAAACACCCAGAGGCTCACAACAAATGCCTCAGCTCATCACTAAAACTATATTTCCGTGGCGGGAATCGAACCCGCGGCCGCCATCCTAGAGGCAGATGTCCTGACCACTAGACCATGACGGCCGTCATTGTCCGATTATTATTAGCTTTGGGTGAATCATAATGATCTTTAACTGGTCCTAAGACTTAGTCAGCAATTAAAGCACATATTCCCATGAATATAATCCAACGTTAAGCCTTATCTTCATATGACGCCATAACAGATACTGTACCTTAATTCATATCCAACAGTAGCAATTCGTACTTAAAATTTTCCGGCTTCATCACAATAATGTTGTCGAACACAATTTCTGCATTGAAACCGTTCAGGGTCCGACCTTGGAGTTTCTTTTAGAAATATAATGTGTTTTATGCCGTTGAAGATAAGAGCTATTTTATCCGCTTCCCTATTAGTGTCGCCTTCACCGTGTCGGGTACTAGTTTTAATTGGTTTAAGTTTATTATAACTTTGTGTCAACAGTCGGCAATCGATTATATTGTTTCAGTGAGAGTTGGTAAATCAGAATTTCTATTGGAGAATAATAATTGTGTCTGCGAGTAGAGCGTCTAGTGGTACTAGTACGTGGACTAGCAACTTAGGTTGTGCGTTCGAGACCCGGCTGTACCAGTCAGGTACCAAAGAGTATATGTTTGAGACCCTATGTACGCTACGCATACGGTGAAGGACAACGTCGTGATGGAAAGTCGCATACCACAAGGTGTGTGACCCCTATCACGTTGGGTAGTGGTTGTGTGTTTTCACATACCTGGTGTAAACATTGTATTCATAGATTGCAAATTATATATCCTATGCGTTATTCTGATTTGTAAGCTGAGATTGAAATAAATTTTAATTATTTATAATGTAGTTGAAAGTTTAATTGAAATCCGTTCAGTATATTTCGCGTGCGAGAGTAACAAACATCCGTTCGCGTTTATAATATTAAGTAGGATTTAAACGTAACTTTGTATTGATTCAAAGTCAATAATATTAATGCACAATGGGCATCAAACCGTCGTCACAATTTTGCAATATTAAACGTTTCCATTCTTGTAAATATTGAAATAGGGTGAAGGGTTAAATTTAGTTGAGTGGAAAATATTCTCAAGTCTGTGTTTCTGTCGACCCTACGAAGTCCGTCTTCGGCTTTCCGAATCATTCTATATTTACTCTTTCCAAATAAAATCCCCTTTAAACATAATTACATTTAGCAGTCTACAGTCTGTTCATGGTGTAGTTCAAAATGTAATTAATTTAAATGAACTTTGCAACAATAACGTAATCAAATACAATACCTATAATAATTGCGTTTGAACCAAATACACTTTGTTGTCATTGTCATGAGGTTTCTGTTGCGTATTTCCGTAGCAATATTCGTGAAAACGCGACAATTTAATTTATGAATTATAACAACATTTATAGGAAAAGTAAGAAAATCCTAGAAAGTGTTTCAACCCGATTTAGGACACAAATGTAATTCTTTTTCAACAGAAAAAATAACCGAATGTCGAAAGAGGAATGTGACCTAAGTGTTGTAAATCTTTCCAATTAAATTGAAAAAAGATAACCTTCTGACATGTGCTATTTAAGATTCTTTAGATACTTCAGAATAACTATACCAAGCTCAGCTCAGTTTCATTAGATCAATCAATACACTGACATCTCATTTATAGGTAAAGACAAAAACCCTTTATAAAATAATCTCACCTATTAATCGTAACATATACTTACAGTTCCAGTCGGTTCATTTGAACACAGTTTCCAACTTATTATTATTTACTAACCCCCAATTTTCAATCGTTTACTTAAACCTCAAATCAGTCAGTCACTATCGTCAAAATGAATGAAAATCAAAGCAAGAATGTCGAAGGATTTTCACAAAGTAATTTTAAAGGACGTCTAGCTCGTTATTATATTCGGAGAAATTCTGATAGTAAAGGATGGGACCATTCTTGAACAAACGATAGGCTAACAATTTAACTGTGAACCCGCGGAGCACCGTAACCAACATATTCAATCAATACATAGTATAAAACAATGTGGTCTTTCGGTGTTTATCCCGATGTACCTATGCTTAGATCTTTAACACTACGCACCTAACACAACAACAGGGGTTTGCTTAAGATACAAGTTTATCTCTAGGTCAGGCTGTGTTACTTTATAGTAAAATCTCTCTATCATAGTAAAACCTCTTATCATTTAGATGTTTGTATTCATTGAAGACATAATTGTCTGCTTATTTTTAGTATTAATACTTCAATATGTTTTGTTCCTGTTGTTGAATATGAATTGCATTGATGCGGTTTTCTTTAGTAAGGTAAGAAATGTTTTTATCTATAGGTAATGCATGTATATAATTGCAGAGAAACACTGCTAAACAATAAAAAGTATTGGCAAAACAACATTTGCGACCTAGTTAAGTATAGATATTAACGATTTGATTGTTTGTTTGCATCGAATAGGCTATGAAACTACCGGACCGTTCATTCACCGTTGGCGAGCTACACCATGCATCGGGAGACAGACGGGCTTTAGGGCTATTTTTTATCCCGAAAATCTCACAAATGAAAAAATAACGACCATGCGGTAGCTGTAAGTAATATTTTTCCAATTGTAGTCAAAAGTTAAGTATTCGTGTTTTAATTACATACACTTTGATTTATTAAGGGACTTCTAAATAAGTCTCTCAATTCGACTCTATTTTTTCTCTTTTTTATGTTTGTTCGCCGATAACTCCGTCGTTTATAAACAGATTTTTTTATGCTTTTTTAAAGTTAGAAAGAAGATATTTCCAAGATGTTTCCATGATTAGGATATCCGGGTTTGTAGATGGCAAGCCCGATAAACCGAGAGGAACTTTAAAAAAAATAGACTGGCGGCTATCTACTGGGTACTGGTCGAGGTGGGTTCTATTTTCTTTAAAATTTTATTTTTACCGATAGCGGTCACTGCCCCTATCGGCTGTCCTCCCCACTTGCACACCGGGCTCTCAGTTACATTGTTTTCTTACACCTCTCATCTTTCAGACGACGTTTGTATTTATTGAAGACATACAATCCAATTTGGACAATTTGAGCAGACATAATTGAGCTGAGCTAGATACGAAATTCCCGTGAGGTAAATGTAATCGTTCACCTCATCAAGGATTATGAACGTGAGATCTTTGTGTTATATATGTTCGATATAATTGTCGTAAAATCATCGTAGCCGAACAATAATGCCTTTCTGATGAACAATAGGTACGTATCGGTATATCTTTCTGTTCTGTTTTTGTGAAAATATTTATTTGGAGGTATAAAGAAGTAATATTTGAGTCATTATAGCTGACTGATTTGTTTTGACGTCTCACGATATTTCTTTGCGAAAAGAAAGCTCCTTTGTAGGGAAATGTTAATAGGTACTTTTGCATTGTTATTTTGAAACCAACGCATTTTTCAATCTACCCACGTATTTCTCTCAGTGACCTTTCGTATCGAAAATTCAAGTCCATATTTTTATATCTTACATACATCGTTTCATAATTTACAATCAAAATATTGTAATGTTTTCTGTACTTATGCACAGTCGTACAATTTGATTAATTACCCATTTCGTAGATATTTTCTTTAAAGGCTTCACATAAATTAATGAGTGTATTTTCTTCTGTATATAGGATGTTTTGAATCTGAAGGCGATTGTGGCTCCTTCCTTAGTTCACAGACCGATGCAATTTAATCTTTGTTATTGCATAATACTCTGTCTTCGAAGTATAGCTAGGAACTACTCGTCAATTTAATTTGAACTTTTTCTATTTTATGTTGTTAATAGTTAGTAACTATGTTGCAATAATAATATTATATAAGCTATACCTAAATCACATTATGTGAATATGCTGTGCCCTACAGGATACATAATTGACACACTGTATTCAATTTGTAACATCTACCATAACATTATGGTAATGCAATAAAGATATTGAGTATTTATTTGTCATTGTCAACAGTCATTGCTGTCACGTTGACTTTATCTCTCTAACTCTTCCTAAGCAAAATATTCGAAGCTGTCAAAGAAAATACTTTTTAATTTAATAAAATTGTCATTTGACAGTTGTTTGACATCCAACTGACATGTGTCGCGAGACGGATGTGAACCAGTAGCATGACTCGGTAATCAGTGTGGACGAACCTCGCGATTTTCGATCTTATCATATTCTAATGTCAGAAGAAAAATCGGCTTATTGTGGGTCATGAATCATCTTATTCGACTGTACATACATATAATACAGTAACCTACATAATAAAATTGTAAGTATTATAGAACACCACCTTTGCTCATTCCATTTAATAAAGGAGGCTGGAGTTGAACCAAAGATCAAAGAATTCAGGTAATACCAAAACCACTCTTTGGTCGGTAAATTCCTACCTGCTTATTTATTTGACATCAAAGCCTCCAATTTCAATTCTGGAAAATTCAACGAAAACTTAACACGACAAAATAGGTCAATAACATGCTGTTTATTTACGAAAGCAAATAAATAATTCGTATACCTTTTTCTCGCAATGTTTACGTCCGTCGTCGTTAGGATATTGTAAAGTGAACCTACTTTTTTTTTAACCTACTGTGGTGTCCCACTGCTGGACAAAGGCCTCCTAAACCATCTTACACCGCTCCCAGTTGACTGCTAAGTTGCTGCAGTCGCTCTCGAAAGCGTCATAGTCGTCCTGGCAACTTCTTTTCGGCCTGCCCCTACCGCAGTTCTGAAAAAACAAAGACCCTCACGAGAGGTGTTTTTTTTTTTACCTATCCCACAACTTTCATATAAGAAGCCGAGGGAGGGTTCAACCGATACAGCAGGGTACACGTCAATAACCAATTGCTTTTTTATTAGGTTCCGTACTTTCTATAAATTAGTTTACCTGGAAGTAATCGCTCTGAGCCACTTTTCGCAATCTTATCATTGTCAATTTGTAATGTATTTATTGTATGCAGAAAAAGTTCATTCACTCATGGTTCAACTTTATGTGTTAAAACCACGACTATAACGCACTTAGAAAACATAAGTAAGGTCATTGCAAATTGATAAAAAAAATTACCTTTCTAGAGTAGGTAGTTAACTTTCTCCCCACGTTTTCCTTAAAAATATTATGGGCAGTAACGGTAAGGTCGGTCAAGAAAGTATTCTATCAGTTTTTATGACATTTCCTTTGTCAATATAACATCCATGGGGCACAAATATTACTTACTATAAAATTTAAATGAAAAATAACCGATTTTAACCAGTACTAGTCGCTATACATTTTTTAAATTTCCCATCGATTTGTCGGATTCCAACATCAAACCCTGATTTCCTTATTAAATATATTTTCTTTCCAACAAAGAATGGTCATCAAAATCGGTTTATAAACGACGAAGATATCCGCGAACAAACATAAAAATGCATATAAGTACAGGGTTTAACAGTTAAGTGTGGCCAGGCCATAATTCCGTAAATATAACAGGTATTCAAAAAAATTTCAACTGATATCGAAAGTGCGTTACCCAATGAGTAATTATTACCATTACCATTATTATTTTCCATTAAACACTTTTTTTACGGTCGAATTGAGAAATATTCCTTTTTTAAAATCGCTTAAAAATTACCTTTAACGTCTGATGTCATTCAGGGTTTCAACCTTAGGGGTGGTGGATCAGATTCCCAACTGTGTAGTATGCGATGAAGAGTGCATTAATTCATCATTTCCGGGTTCAACATAATATAGGGTTCAAGCCACAATTACTCCATTAGATATTTCAGTATCAGGCTGGGTGTTTGAAACGACATTTTCGCTGCAAAACGAGAGATTAAACTGCGTGACTATTGATCACGGATAGCTAATAACAGACAGGGTCGTGTTTGAGTCGATGTCTATGTTTAACTTTGCCTACAAATTGCCATGTTTTGTTCAATGGACTGTTCGAATTTTTAACGGATTGTATAGGTACAAAAAGTGTAGAATTACAGCATAGTGGAATTGGGACGAGTCGTGTGGACAACAGTTTATGACATAATATTATGTAAAGGTCGCCTAGGAACGATTTTCTAGTGTAGAGAGGTCACATAACATTGATGAGCTATTTTCGTTGAAAACAGGAAATAGAAAATCGGTCATCAATTCTCCGGCCTGAAGGCTTTTTTGACACTTGCCTGATAAGTTACACACTTTATATATTAACCCCCTTACCAATAAACGCCTTTTTACTTACACAACTGTTATTACAGTTCTACTTGAACTGGTTATTCCGTATTTGACATACAACTGACAAGTTAAGTTGAACTTTGTGTATCTTCTAAATAGCAATTCCGCCATTATTGGCAAGGCCCTAAGAAAACATGTAGTAATTATAAACAACTAGCTGACCTGGCAAACGATGTTTTGACAGTAAAAAATATTATCAGTATTTACCCGCTATTTTATGAATGTATACATATAAACCTTCCTCTAAAATCACTCTATCTACTATAGAAAACCGCACAAAAGTCCATTGCTTAATTTTAAAGATAAATAGGGACAGGTAGCGGGAGGAGACTTTGCTTTACTATAAGAATTGATATTGGCTGCAAAAAGGTAAGTTACTTAGCATAATGCTGAGTTTTCAACCCGCAACACAGCAACTTAGACAGTTAGTTTCAGAAAATTTCCAGTATTTACCCTCGATGATCTTTGTAAAATATCGGATCTGTTTTCTCTGTTATTTAGTTAAAAATAAAAAAATAAATACACTTCACGCCTTTTAATGCCATAGCGAGGTAGGCAGAAGCACTCGCTAAAGCAAATTCCCACGGCTCATCTAACGTAACAGGGGGTGAGTCCATCGCCATTATAGGGTTCACACACCTTGTGGTGTTCGGGTTTCATCACGATGTCCTTCGTGTGTGTGTTGCGTTGTGTACATAATCTTAAAAAGTTTCCCATTAGTACACGTCTCAGCCGGAATCGAATCCGCGACCTCCCGGTTACAATCAAGGATCCGACCAACTAGAACACAGACGCTCTCTGCTATTTATTTATTGTAATTAATCAATCAAACACTCATACATAACAAGCGCTTTGACAAATCCTTATCCAATACAAGACTCATGTCACATAGTGAATCATTAGTGGCGGCTCACTAATCGGATTCCATAATCCATTACCAACAAATTGATGCTTTATTGTGAGCTCAACAAGGTCGTTAATCGATCGACACTTTCACCTGACAAAGGGCGAGAGAGTAATAATTGATCCACTCTCTCGGTACAAAGGGCTTACAAATAGATAGTTAGCGCCAGTATACTGACGTTGTATTACATTTTATACAAAGAGTTTCAATATGCAGGTACCTACAGTTACGGATAGTCGTACGTAGCATAACACTTTGGAGTTTTTAACCGACTCAAAAAAGGAGCAAGTTCTCGAATCGATAGTATTTTTTATGATTTAATACCTCAAATATTTTGACTCATCATCAGCCGCATGACGTCCACTCAGGATCAATTGAGGGGAAATAATCGCCACGCTTGGCAGGCGGGTTGGCGATCGCAGTTGTGGTTTAACTCACAGAGAGCGCTGCTGCCCGTTCTTTGGAGAGTTCCCTCGGTCGCCTCCTACGACCTCCATGACGAGAAAAGTTAGGCCTTGGGTGATGACATGTATTCTATTCGCCGTCACCATACGGCTTTTGACTGGATAGACCGTTTGGATATTATTTTTTTATTTGAAATCTCATACATACTTGCTTTTTAGTCCCATTTTTTTGCTTCAATTCTGACAATGATATTCACAAGAAAACCGTAAAAGTCTTAATGTTGGTTGAAGGTCCTTTTTTTTAATTGATCATAGATGAACTGCCAAATTCTATAAAAAACAACAGGTATATCGCCCCGGCTGTCCTTAATAGAACCAACGTTGTATGCATAGCTGTTAATAAACAAAAACAGGTGGGAAAATTGCGTTGAAAGTCAATCAAAAACTATCGAAAGGCGATTGAAAAGTAATTATGAATTATAGAAAGGCCATCAACAAAAGCTATTACGCTGTCGGGGCGGGCGGTAGGGAAACGGTGGGCGGGCGGCAGAACTTCAAAGGCATGGCGCGAGTACACTGGCTACCAACTCTCAATAATATCAATTTACCCATTAATATAGTCATAATGGATATAGAATTCGAAATACGTAACTATTATGTCGATATCTTTAGCGAAATACGTTCTTGCTTGGGTGAGAAATGTTCCGTGCTGTAAAAGCTGTCAAAGCATGAAAATATGCGGCTTGCTTGACATTTTTTCCCTTGTCTCCCCTTGTCTGTGTGCTTAGATCTGTGAAAATACGCAACGGATTTTGATCCGGATTTTCTTTAGTAGATAGAGTAATTCTTGATGAAGGTTTATATGAGTAATATGCATATAATAGCAGAGAAACACTTTTAATCATGTTTATTGGCAAAACAACGTTTGCCGGGTCAGCTAGTACATAAAATAACAATGAATCGCTAAATATGTTGCCAATTTATAAAAATAATACACCACTTTTACAAAAGTAAGCGCTTAACCACGGCACAAGTAACTGTGTTGAAACGTCAGGCAAACAACGAAAGTACTGACTGCTTAAACTGACTGCTTCATCATCAGCCCATACTTGTCCATTGCTGGCTGGACATAAGCCTCTCCACTGTGTAACTCCAATGTTATTGCATGTCACTGTGATCTGTTTTCGGCTTCTTGAATCCAGCTTCTGATAGCCATCTTGCGCTATCATGAGTCCACCTTGCCTGAGGGCGTCCTACACTCCGTATGCCGAGACGCGGTCTCCTCTCAAGAACTTGTTTGCCGCTGAATGCTTATCTTTAGTTAATTTCTTGCTGTAATGCCCATCAACTTTTAATATAATCCATCACTTGTTCAAGACTATGGCACAATAAACCTAACTTACTAAACCTAAAGGTGCATAGATACTTACACATCAGTAGGTGAATCACAGCTCGTAAAATCCGAGTTTCCCTCAGTTATTATACGTCATATGAAATAGAAATATCTTCAAACAAATAAGGGCTCGCTCACCAAGCTTTTGCACTTGAGCGAGAACCCTGTAACGCATCGATAGGCAAAGCAAAACGACCTTGTTTGGTAGGTGGTTATGGGTTTCGCGTGTACCTACCTATGTAGCTATGTTGCCAGATCACGTGTAATTTTGAGGACGAGCTTTAAGGATTCGATTGGTTTTGTCACAATTCCTAATAAATTATTATATCTACTAATATTTCTCAATAAACGGAGTTTCTATTTCTATAATAAGGTTGGTTTCCGGTAAAGAGTATAGAATTTTGACGTTTACGGTCAGCGTGCTTCCGGTAGGGACTTGCTTTTGGCGCGTGATGGAGAGCGCAGTATAATTTAAAGAGAAAATGTAATTAATGTGAATAACTCGGATTTCTTGATATTAGTAGGGTGGTTTTTGCCTATTGTTTAAAATATAAATATGTTTTCAAGCTAATAGTTATTGTTTGTGTCTAAAGTGTACAAAATTCTTGTATTGCCTATGCTGATATTGTGATGTGCAAAAGCAATTGAAATACAGGTTCCTTTGAAATAAATACTATAAAATAAATTCACTTCCTTTCTCCCTACGAATGCTTAAATCTTAAAAACTACGCAACGGATTTTAATGCGTTTTGTAATAGATAATGTTAACGAAGAAGGTGTATAATACATGCATAGTAGAGATACACTGGTAACTCGTGCAAAGCCGGGGCATAATAATATACATCAGAATAAAACATTAAAAAGTAGATAATTTATTGTGAATTTCTACTGAGAATATCGCTTTCGCGTGAATAAATTGCATAAAAATAAGGGTTATGGTAGATTTTTTTGAAGATTTTATATACGTAGAAAATCGGAGAATTTTCTTCAAAATCGTCAATAGCTTAAAAATAAAAAATCACATATTCTCTAGTCCCCATTTAGACTGCTAATGAGCGTCAGCTCACCTTACATCTTAAAAGGAATTACACCTGTTACTGTTACCTGTCACCCTGTATAACTACTTCTGTAAATTAAAATTCTCCACCACGAAAAATATTGGTTGGCTTGCAAGCTTATTACTATGTCATTTAAGTAGTATGGATCGATAGCTGAAATCTCTTTGAACAACTTTACCTAACAGATATAAAAATATTTCCACAAGAAAAACTTTGTAGACTGATAAGTTTTCTCGTTACCTCCCCAGGGTTCAGTACTATAAAAAACATTGAAGTGTGGGTCATTGATGTCGTTAAATAAAATTGACGATATTTTTTTGGGTGTTGTTTTTATTACAACATCTTCTTACTAATATTTTAAATGGGAAAGTGAGTTTGTTTGTTCCGCTTTTTCGTAACTACTGAACCGATAGCTTTGAAATTTTGCAGACTTTTTATCCCGGAAAAATGTATGTTCCCGAGGGAAAACAAAAATATTCCTTTATACCGCAATATAACCGACGCGAAGTCCACGCGGGCGATGCCGCGGGCGGAAAGCTAGTATGGAAATAGACAAAAAATACGGTACCCGTATTTCTTCTTTGTTAAATTAGCCATTTGACGGGCTCGTTGGTGTAGTGGTCAGCATGTCTGCCTCAATTCTGTAGGATCGTGGGTTCGATTCCCACCGCGGACATGTACTTAGATGATGATGCTTTTAAGTACTTGTTGGATATGTCTGGGTGTTTTATTTATATAAGTATATGTATTTAGAAGAAGAAAAATATATATTGAATAAGTGCCTCTGCCTACCCCGCATTGGGATTAAAGAGGCGTGAAGTGTATTTATTTTTTATTAAAAAATATATTTAAGTAAGTATATTTCGTTGTATGAATTCCATAACACAAGTGCTTTAGCTACTTAACATGGGATGAAAGCACTGTGTGTGTTGTTGTAAAAT
>SJJU01008511.1:0-15618 GCA_012932125.1 Conopomorpha cramerella | reverse complement strand
AGTTGTAAAAACTCAAATAATGTAACCCATGGTGAAAGGAAGGCAGGTAGCAGGTAAACGCAGGACGACCTGAGAGCGCGGGGGATGAGCTGGTCTGATGCCAGAGCAGTCGTGGAGGACACGACGGCGCCATCTAATACAGTCCATTTGTACCACTGGGATACCGTAGGACATAAGTAATTAGTCAAACTGAAAGTAAGTGGATAACAGATCGCAGGCAGTGTAGTCGTTGAAAAACATAATTTCTCTGCATTTATTTGGAGAGCATGACTAGCAATTTAATGTCTGAAGATGAGATTAATAAAGTAAACATAGACTAAACTTTATCATCTTATTGTTTAATCTCATATAAAACCCGGGCAAGAAATGAAGAAATGAACATTCAATCTCATTTTCACTCTTGAAAATACCTAGTTTAAAGTTCTAGTTGTGAATTAAACCAATGATATTATACAGACAACTAGCGACCCGGTACGTGCTTGGCTACGCATTGAATTCATTTGTTACCAACATTTTTAATGTGATAAACGAAGAACTGCTTGACCGATTTTGTGCATACTTCACGTAAAGCATCTATTAAATGATCCGAACAAAGCCTAATCATTTGGTATGGATTGGTAAGCCCGTTCTTGAGTTATAAAATTACAACGAAAAGTGGCATAGATTTTTATATGTATTTATAATATGTATAAATATACGTATACACACATAAACACAATGATCTATCCTTTTACAAAAAAGGCCACATCTCACTATATTTGGTTAATAACTTCGTTTTAATTAAATATTTAATACAACAATAAAATCTATCACCATCCTTTTTGTCCTCAATATGAATTCGTAATCTAGCTATTTTTCTGTGGATGTAAGTCAAGTACACACGAATTCAGTCAAGTAGTTACTTATACATTATTCTATGTACCCAATAATGAGTGTATTTGAATGTACACGTGTCCCCGACTGTACAGCTCACACTTCCATTCATCAACATAAGCTAAGTTTTGACATAAACAAGATTTTAATTGCACTGGAAATTATTTTCATGCGAGAGGTGGCGGTTTCAAATAATTAGAGAGCTTTTAAACAATTAGCTGAATTTCTGTGTCGTACTAATTTTGTACTAGAATATTTGCTTAATTAATATTTGAGATTGTTTTTGACGAATTCACTTAAACTGTTTTTTGTCGTTCCCCAAGTTAAATATACCTTGTGGATAAAGTTCTATAGAGCTTTCTCCAGTCTTCCAGATTTGAAGCCCAGCCAGAATTTACATTGCTCCAGACCAATCACGGTTGGCCTGGGTTTCCTTGTCGTCTGCTTGTAAGACTTCTTTATGATGTTTTGCTGCACAGTAGGAAATATGAATTTATTGTGTAACTTTGATAGGCTAGTGCTAGAAAAATAACCGGAGACATTTCGGTCAAGTCTGCTCCATTCTCTTAATTGAAACGCTCACGGCTACGGCAAACGATGAGTTTCACATCATCATCATCATCATCAGCCCATATTTGTCCATTGCTGGACATAGGCCTCTCCGATTGCACGCCACTGTGATCTGTTTTCGGCTTCTCATAGTCCACGAATGCTAGACACAGGGGCAGATGAGTTTCACTGTTTTAGGATAAAGCAAGGAAACCAGCAACGCACAATTCTTTGTCGTTACGATGCCAGAGCGATGCAAAGATGAGAATATAGAAAAATAGTGTCCATTTTCACCAAGTTATAATGTACCACTAGCCAGTTTTAACCCTTAGCTGCATAGTGATGAATACTACATCAGTATAATTTTCCTCGATTTTTTTTCTAGCCTACAAAGAATCTGTAGGTGGGACCACCTACAGATTTTTTTTAATTCTAAATTATTGTCAAAGGTACTAAATTGTCATAATACGTATGAACGCAGTTTTGACTTTAGACCACTTTAATTTTTTTATTTTTTCCCATGATACAATTCCCAGGCAGGCCACATATTATGTGGTTTTTTTTTTCAGACAAAAAAAATCATGTAGTTAAGGGTTACCTAAGAATAAAATTGTTTTATTAGGTAACACCTAAAATTGGCTGGGGGAACATAAGTTGGTAAAGACATGCAGTGGTCCCCTGTAAAAGTCTAGTTACTTTGATCACTACTTCCTAGAAATTTACTGAGCCTTGTAGACTAGAATAGAATTTAGGAGTAAGATACAGATCTTACAATTAATATTAGCAGACTCGGAAAATAACCTAACTTACTAATTGAGTCATATAATATCAAAAGCGGCAGTGTCCACCCAGTGTCTTGTGGACTTTGCCGCCTTTGATATTATATGACTCAATTTTAATAACTTAACTCAATTTTAATAACTTAACTGTATTCTCATTTTTCTAATTTAGAAACATATCCACCGCTTCAAAAACTTCATGAAAAACTCTCTATTAGACTGAAACGGACTAATTTAAGGCTAGCCGACTATAAATTAAATGAACTATGAGTGTAATATTAGTTTTAATATTTTGGGTACAAATTAGGAGAAAACCGAGTTGGTAGCGACATATTAGACCATATTAGACACAATGACAATAAAAAAAGTAAAAAAGTCAATTATAAACAAAACAGACAATCAATGTCAAATATGAAATTAAAAGTAAAATAGTTGAGTGGCACAAAAAAAGTAAAGGTTCTGAACACAGACACTAAAATAATTCAAGGCTGCTCTACAGCTTTCGCATTTAAACATAGCACATAAGCCTGGCAAATTCATTTCAAATTGTGATTTTATGAGGGATCATCACAGGTGATTTAAGCGCAGCCATTTTGCGTTGAGCTTATTACTCTGGCAATCTGAGTTTGATTATGGCGCAGTAAAACATAGTTTCATCAACCTGGAAACATGCTTATCTCTAATAAATACAACGATTGCCTCAAGATAAACGCTTTCATAACATGTTTATGCTGTAATTACATACGCATTATGAGCAATGATCCTCGTATGATGGCGTATCACAAAGAGTGTGGAGTTTTCTAAAAAGGAAACATTACCTATGTGAAAGATTTTGTAAAACGAAAGAGATGCAACTAAAATTTGGAAGGAAGACGTAGTGACCAAGATTGAAAAGGACATGCTTCGGTGGTTTGGGCATATGGAGAGAATGGATGAAAGTCGATTGACGAAAGAGATTTATATGGGTGATGTAATGGGCCGGGTGAGTAGAGGTCGCCCCAGAGGGACATATACAGACCAGATTGGTGATGTCCTGGCCGAAGGTGGCGTAAAAAGTACTCGAAACCGGAGGTCATGTATGAAAAGATGTATGAATGTAGATGAAGCGAAAGAGGTATGTCAGGACCGTGACAAATGGAGATCTGTAGTCTCTGCCTACCCCTCTGGGAGACAGGCGTGAAGTGTATGTATGTAAGATTTGTTGCTCAGAGCAAACAGAAATAGACGTAGCACCCCTCAGTCTGTCTATTTCTAAGCAATATTATGTACCTATGGTAATTTAATGTACACACATCAAAAGTGTCTAGGGATCAAGTACTTTAGAAGATTGCAATCAAGAATATATTTTACAAAAACGGAATTCATTCATAATTTATTCAAAATGTGGTTTTAAGTCATTGATACAGGCATGAGCAATTAGGTAGGAGACCAATCCAGAAGATTAGATTTGTTTTATTTTTTAATTTATTTAAATTAGATTTTTTTTAGGGTTAAAAATGTTATTGATCTGTAGACACTTTTGATGTGTGTAATTCTGAATGCAGTGACAGTTTCAATCCAGAAAAACTATCTACTCATTGGCAATTCAAGGTCTCTCAAGTCCGTTTTTTGAAAGAAATATCAATATATTATGTACCTGATTTTATGGTGCATTTGTCTCTTTTGACTATTGTCATTAAAAGTCAGACAAAGCATCAACATTGTGTAGTTTTTGGTACACGTGCAAAATATGGTCCTTGGTCAAGTTAGCTTCGATGTTTACCGAAGTAAGTACGGTATTAGATGGATGATGGCTTTTAATTGGGATCCTTCGAACGTTTCTGTCTTTCGGACAGCACTGGTTTCTAGTTCATAAACTCCTACGGTACCTTGGAGATAGGGCTTAGGGTCTTTGAGAATTATAACCGAACATCGTGACTGTTTCGACAAAAGGTAGCCAAGTTAGGAGTCTTCGAATAACTTGGAGTAATCTAAAGTAGCGCTGGCCATTTCATTGACACCGGCTTCCTCCACGGCTACGTACCGTACCGTCACAAAGTATACCTACTTTCAGAATAATAAGATTAAAAAGAGAGAATTTGACAGTTTGGATCCAGAAATGCCCCGTTACGCAGTAGGGACAGAAAATATTTTCCCTTACTCTTTCACTCCTCCATGTCGTTCATATTGTTGTCTCGTTTTATTCTAAAACTGTAGTTTATTTGAAAATCTACCTCTAGTTGTTTTTGGTATGAGACCCAGGCACAACAGAACAGACAATTAATGTGTACGTACCTGAAGCGAAACCAATAAATAAATAAATAAGTACAAAACAAAATCGCCTCCCGCTGTCTGTTCCTACATATACCTAAATCTTTAAAACAATGCAATGAAATTAAATGCGGTTTTCTCTACTAGGTATATAATGACCTGTGAAGCATGCACAAAATCGGTCGAGCAATTCTTCGTTTATCACATTTTTTGTAACAAATGAATTCAATGCGTAGCCAAGCACGTACCGCTTCGCTAGTTGTCTGTATAATATCATTGGTTTAATTCACAACTATGACTCTATAGTAGGTATTTTCAAGAGTGAAAATGAGATATCTTCATTTCTTGCCCATACCTATATCTTTATAATATTATAAATGGAAAAGTGAGTTTGTTTGTTCCGCTTTCACGCCATAACTACTGAACCGATTGCTTTGAAATTGCCAGATGTTTAGTTAGAAGTCGGGTTTAAATAATAGGGTACTTTTTATCCCGGAAAAAATAAACAAAAGTATTCCTTTATACCGCAATATTATGGTGTAGTATGCTCATAGCTATAAGCACCAATTTACTCTTTATGCTTAACCATAGATATAAGCAATTACTATAATATAACCGAAGTCCACGCGGGCGAAGCCGCGGGTGGATAGCTAATTCTTTATAATTAGTTAACCGTATGGTGACGGCGAATAGAATACATATTATTGTGTCACCACTCCATCCAAAATTTTGCCTTCATCGGGGTCTGTACGAGTTGACTGAGAGAATTCTCCAGATAACGAGCAGCAGTGGGCTCTGTGAGTTAAACCACAACACTACAGCAATCAGCAACCCGCCTGCCAAGAGTGACGATTAGTGTCATTTCACCCCAAATGATCATTGAAATCATTGAGGGAGGCCCTCGTCCAGCATTATTTAATCTTGATCTATCTGTACGGGTAAACCGCACAATTTAATGTGCATATTTTGTAATTTTGTCAACATTGCGATCTACTTAGTAATTGTATTACTCAGCATTGTACTTTGTTATTCATATGGCTTGTAGGGTATAAAATAGCCTAAGATTTTGATATTTGTGTGGCAGTTTAAGGTTGACGCTAATATATTATACATCTCACAACTACGTTTAAATCTTTGCTCCACCACCTCAACATACAACGGCACTTTGGAGTATACACTATTTTTATACAGATATCTGAACAACATGTGTGATGATAGTTCCTGTGTATACTTGATAGATTATCGTAAAATTATTTTAAAACGAATCGAATTAAAACGTGATTGAATTTCATTTTTGCATTAAATTTAACAAGTATATTACAAAAAATGTATAAATGAACGTGAAACATCACTTACTAATTAAATTACACATCATAATAATTATGTAAATTATTGGAACTGTTCTCGCCATTAATGAGCGAATTGCGGTTACGGTTTTTTATTATAATTACTTATTATAACATTATACACTTATTTAGCCTTTTTTTTTTTTTTTTTTTACGTGGGGGAATCCTCATGGACACCCCGCCGCCATGGGGACAGCGAACGAGGTAGTGTCGGACTCTTACCGACTAAACCCCCACGATGACCTCCGTGTCGCGAACAGGGCGGGTCCCGGGTGTACCCGAAGGAATTGCGTCAGGACCCGCCCAAGCGATCTGTCCGGCACTCGGACTCCGGCTCGGGGCAGACGGTGGCGTGTCTGCCCCAGCGACCTCCATCGCTGACGGCGGTTACCAGGTCATAGGGTAACCGCCGCCCTTCTCGGGGCCGTACAAGCAGGTGCCGGGGACCCCACTCCGACATCCACGACCCCAAGGACCCCTTTTAGGACGCCTTATACGCCAGGCAGGGGATACCGTAGTCCTATTCTTTTCTAAACGCCCGGAACTACAGGGCTCGCGGCGGTGGCGGTCACGACCCGACCGCCACGCCGGCGTCGAACTCTGGACCTTGAGGGGTCCGACATCTCCCGCTCCCGCTCGGCAGTCTCCTTCGCGAGGATGACGGTCTCGCAAAAGGAGACCACTTCTCGCCACGCCTCCCTTCGCCAACCATGGCAGCGACGACGGCCGGCAGGGACAAGTCCGTCCCCACCACGCTGCGAAGCGCCTCCCGCTCGTCAGCCCACGCCGGGCACTCGGCCAGGGTGTGCTGCGCCGTGTCTTCTGAGCAGCCGGAGCAGTGATGGCACGCGGCACTCTGCTCCTTGCCCAGCCGACACAGGTACTTGCCGAAGCAGCCGTGCCCCGTCAGCACCTGCGTCAACCGGAAGCTCAGAGCACCGTGGTGCCGGTGCAGCCACTGCTCCAAGACGGGGGCAATCGCTCCCACCGTCCGGTGACCAGCGCTCGGGCTGCTCAGCCTTCGCGCCCACACCCATTCGGCGTCTTCTTCCAGCAGGAGACGCTCCGCCGCGACCTCTCTCGGTGTCGGCCAGTGACCCCGAGCCCGCTGCTCCTCGCGCCATTCGTGCAGCAGCGCGAGGACCCGGGCGTCGAGGTCCCACGGAAGCGACCGCGCCAGAACGCAGGCCGCCTCTCGGGAGATCGTGCGATACCCCCGCGCCATCCTGATGGCCATGAGCCGCTGCGGTTTGTGCAGCAGCACCGCGTTGTGGCCATTTAGGGTATCGGCCCAGACGGGGGCGCCGTACATGGCGATCGATCGCACAATCCCACCGTACAGCTGCCTGCAAAAGGCAGCCGGTCCACCGAGGTTAGGTAGCAGCCTACTGAGGGCCGCTATTAGAAGTCGAGGCCCCAACTTTTCGAAGTGGGGGCGGAACGTCCACTGAGGGTCCAGAATCAACCCTAGGTACTTCAGGGTTGATTCTATTGATATTTGGACACCCCCGACCACAATCGCGTCCGCCCCTCGAGGAGGACCGTTCCGGGGCCCGTGGAACCACATGGCCTCGGATTTATGGAGCGCTACCTCCAGACCAAGAAGGCGAATCCGCCGGACTACAAGTGCCACCCCGGCCGTCGCGCGTATCGCGGCGTCCCGGTACGTGCGCCCCCGAGCAGTCACCAGGGTGTCGTCAGCGTAGCAGGTAAGTTCTACACCCTGGAGGTTGCCACCGCGCAGGACCCAGTCGTAGCCGATGTTCCACAGGAGTGGCCCCAGGACCGACCCCTGAGGAACACCGCACGACATCTCCCGACGGCGCCAACCCTCCCGAACAGGGTACGTGATGCTCCTGTCCGAGAGGTACGCGTTGAGGGCGAGCCGTAGGTAGGAAGGAACCTCGTGGTACTTGAGGGCCTCCCTGATGCACGACCACGGCAGGGAGTTGAAGGCGTTGGCGATGTCCAGAGACACCGCCAAAAATCGTTCAGGGACGGTCGTCTTTTATTTTTTTTAAATAATAAAAACTTTTCTATAAATATTTTTTCAATGTTTGTAGCTACAATGAGGAATTTTCTTTGACGTTTGTTGACAGATTTTCGGGTTCATTACTGTCAAACTTTGTTTGGAAAGTAAGACAGTAATGACAGTTCCCCGCCGAAAAATCTGTCATAAAAACTTCAAAAAAATTTCCTGTCCATTGTAGCTACAAACATTGAAAAAATATATATACCTTACCTAGGCACCTACACAGTAGGTGCATACTGCATAGGTATTGAATTTAATTTACACCATTAGCACAAAAGGTAGGTTCACATTGCCAGTAACGCCGCCATAGTCTAGAAAGATAAAATGGATAAAGATGTTTTGATTTTGTATTAAATATGGAAACAACATAACTTACGCGCCTTAAATTGCTGTAAAAATGCAAGTATCCGTACATGCCTCCAGATAATGGCCCGCACCATGAGAGATAGACAAGGCTTATCACAAAAAATACCCCTGCCTATAGCCAATCAGCTGGAGCTTTTATGACGCTAACCCCCAACCTCAACTTTGGCTCCTACATTGTGGCTACGGCCTACGCGCAGCCAAGAAGCTGGGCATCCTCTCGAAGGTGCGACGGTATTTCACACCGGGACAGTTGCTCACATTGTATCAAGCACAAGTTCGATCGTGTATGGAATACCGCTCTCATCTTTGGGGTGGATCAGAAAAATACCATCTTGAGGCTCTGGAGGCAATAGAGAGGCATTCTAGAAGACTCGTAGATGACAACAGGCTGTTTGACTCTCGGCTACAAAGTCTAGAGCATCGCCGCAAGGTTGCGAGCCTATATGTCTTCTATCGGGTGGATTTCGGAGAGTGTGCTACGGAGTTGCATAACCTAATACCCCCATCGCGTTTTTACAATAGGACAACCAGGAGAACGGCAAAACGTCATCCATACCAGGTGGATTTACTATTTACGCGAACCAAACGGTTTGCGTCTACTTTCATAGTGCGAACCGCCAGGATGTGGAATGCCTTGCCGGAGTCGGTGTTTCCTGCGCAGTACAGCCTGTCCGGTCTTCAAATCGCCGATGAATAGGTACCTAATCAACAAGTGTGCTCCCTCGTAGACCACATCGCTGCTTAACATCAGGCAGGATGGCGGTCAAACACTTGTTCATTGTGTTAAAAAATAAGCCATTACATCTCTGATCTTTGTATAATAGCTAGGTTTATAGCAGTGCAATGGTTATCTAAACCTAATATCAGGGCCTGAATTATATAGGATTAATACCTATAGTTTTGCATGTCGTACTGTGACAGCACGCGATATAAAAAATATAAGTAATAGCTGTACCGCGTGGTGTTACTCGAGTTTTTTTTTCTCGATCCCGTGGGAATTTTGATATAAAATATAGCCCTTGTTACTCAGGGATAATGTAGCATTATAATAGTGAAATAATTGTCGAAATCCGTCCGGTAGTTTTGGAATTTATTCGTTACAAACATCCATACATACAATTCATTCCTCTTTATACTATTAGTACAGTCAACAAGTGTAATTTTGTCTTTCAAAGTAACTTTAGCTTTATAATTTCTGAGTATACAGGGTGTAAAAGGACACCTAGCAATCTAATCTAGTCTTAGAAACGTTGTTGGGCTCGTCAACTTAAATAACTTTTACTATGCCTTTTTCGCAAGTCGTAGGTAATCCGACATGATAAGTGATGATCCCATAGTTTTCACATAGCTAAGACATCGCTGCTTAACATCAGGCAGGATGGTGGTCAAACGCTTGTTCATAGTGATAATTTTTTTTTCCTCACGATTTAGGATTGCTTTTTTCCTTAAGGTTTTATTAACCACACTAGAATTTTCCTTAGTAACGAACAATATACAGTACTATTTAGCATTTGGTTTAGTTTACATCAAACATTGCGACTTAACAAATACACTAATACTTTAAAAGATTTTTCCATACATTGTTTTAAGCCGTGTGGTGACGGCGAATAGTATATACATGTGTTACCACCCCAGCCCTACTGTTCCCGTCGTGGAGGTTGTAAGAGACGACTGAGGGTACTCTCCAGAGGACGGGCAGCAGCGCTCTCTGTGAGTTAAACCACAACACCACTGCGATCGCCAACCCGCCTGCCAATGATTGGTATACCAATGATTTTAAAGACGTTATAATATAATCAACCCACCACGGTACCCGAAGATTTATGTTTCAAAATACAAAATATTTATTGCGTTCTAAGTGAACAGTTAAGAACTTAGAAGTCATTTTCTGACATTGCAATGTTTAAGGTACCTAGTAGAAGCTGCAGACAGGCACCTCTTCAGGTCCATGTCTGCAGCCTCCACCACCCACCCACTTAGTTACTACTATGATTTAGGAACTTTAAATATATATCTTACTAGAGCGATTTCATTCGCTTAGTTTAGTAGTAACCAAATTTCAAGCGTCTAACTTGAGCCGTTTAGTTTTTTCATACAAAAGAAATTTACTGTTTATTCCCGTTCCCGTGGGAATTTCAGGAATACCTTTCTTAGTGCGCTCCTATGGTACCTAAGCTACGTCCGTACCAAATTTCAAGTGTCTACGTTTCGTCGTTTGCGCTGTGCGTTGATATGTCAGTCAGTCAGTCAGCTTTTCCTTTTATATATTAAGATTTAAGTATTTGGAAGTCAACCAGTAGACAATAAAAACATGACAACTTTTTTAACAATGTTTAACAAACCATGAGCTAGCAACTGGTAGATCCCTATTAACATTATTTACTCCTTATTATGCTAAGGCTGGTATTCAGAGTTGTTGCTTCTGAGTTTTCTCTAGAGCGTCTCACTCTCAGCTGAGCACGAACTCGAACCTCACTGAGTAATCTCATGCGTCACAGTTATTTCTAACAGCCGACGCAAAAAGAGGCGTGTTATAAGTTTGACGTGTCTGTCTGTCTGTGGCATCATAGCTCCCGAACGAATGAACCGATTTCAATTTAGTTTTTTTTTTTATTAGGGTGAACAATTTAACTTGAATGAATGTATCTAAGTGGGGCATCAAATGAAATAGCACGACACGTATATTTAGTATAAAATTGGATAATTTGTTCAAAAGTTATGAGAGTTGAAAGTGGGGAAAAATCGACTCTAAACAAATATGTTCAAGTGGGGTATCAAATGAAAGGGCACGACAGGAACATTTAAAATCGGGGTTTTTTTTATTGTATGTTTTCTCAGCTGAGCTTGATCTTACTAAGCTAAGTAATATATTGATGTCAATAATCCACAAATTCATGCTACGACTGACAATAATGGGGATTGTTCATAATTTTCTCAAGATGTCCAATTCGAAAACCATTTCGAGGAATAGCCTTAATTAACCATTATCAAGAATCAGATTTACAAAATCTTCAGGGATTGAAATTATTTTCAACTTTTAAGTTAAACTTTTATTTGAAGACTATGACGTCATAGCTCAGCCCATAGGAATGTATTCCAAAGCAAAAAAAAGTAACTGAAGTGCCAAGTCTGATTGAAGTTTGTCGTGTGACAGCTGTGACAGAAGGGAGCAACAAAACAAACTGCAAATATTTTGAAAACCTACCTATTTTATTCGGTTCTTGTTTACGTAATATTATATAGGTTGACAGTCACTGTCATTTTATATGATATGTGTGTCAATCATCATATGTCAATCATGTTATTTTTTTCTGGCTACGATGACGGTGTTCTTTCAACGCAATGATGACGTATTTCCGGTCTAAGCTTTAAAAATTAATCAAAATGTAATTAGACAATTTTATACAAAAATATTCAAATTAGTTTCTTAAAATGGTCTATATTTTCAGAAAATACTGTAAAAAACACCACTTAAAAAATGTGAACAATCCCCATTCATCAGTTACTGTCAATTCTCCAAACCTTTTCTTCAGTTATCAATTGTACACGTCCAGCCGGATTCGAACCCGCGACCGCCCGGTTACAAGACGTTAGAGGACGAAGAGAGATGGCAGAGTGTTACTGGACCATAGACGCTATTTTTTTTTATCACTATGAACTAGCGTTTGACCACTATCCTGCCTGATGTTAAGCAGCGATGTTGTCTACGATGGAGCACACGATGGGTTGTGCGCGGGTCGTGCGCGGAGCGTGCGCGGAGCAGCGCGGCACCCGTCACACCAAAACGGGAGCAGCTTTTTTGGTGTGCCATGCGTGCGTGCTTCATACATTTCCCTGAATTAAAAACAGCGCGGGTCCGCGCTAATCACGCGCCGCGCACGCCCCGCTCGCCCCGCTTTTGGTGTGCCGGAGGCATAAGAATAGAGGTACCGAGTCCTATCTTAAACGTAACTTTCTGAAGCAGGAAAATATGCAAGCAAGCACTCTAAGATTGAAACTCGTATGAAGGTCATTACACATTAAGGTTCATTTTTTTTATACTGTCACGAATAACAACTGGTACCTTATTGATGTTATTTATTTATTTATCTAAGGATGGAGGTAAGACAGACACGCTCATGCAAGCGTCATTCAATTCCATCAGTCATGATTTATGGAATGACTACTAGTACTAATTCAAGCATCATTCACTACATTAGACGATAGGAAATCCGTCAGTCACAATCATGACTGTGGTAAAACTGAGATCAAAACGTATCGTCTAATGTCTGCCTTATGTTACAAAAAAAAACTGGAGGGTACATTATAATATGAGTATGTTGCCTTAATTATAGGCTACCACAGCATGGTTGTGAGTGGATTTTTAATTTTACATTAAAATTACTCTGGTAAATAATATTATTAGGATACAATAATAGAAGAATAATAAATAGAAGCAATAGAAATAATAGAAGCATATAGAGAGAATGGATGAAAGTCGATTGACGAAAGAGATTTATATGAGTGATGTAATGGGCCGAGTGAGTAGAGGTCGCCCCAGAAGGACATATACAGACTAGATTGGTAATGTCCTGGCCGAAGGTGGCGTGAAAAGTACTGTAAACCGAAGGTCATGTATGAAAAGATGTATGAATGTAGATGAAGCGAAAGGGGTACGTCAGGACCGTCACAAATGGAGATCTGTAGTCTCTTCCTACCCCTCTGGGAGACAGGCGTGAAGTTTGTGTATGTATATATGTAATAATAGAACACAATTAAACAATGATGATGTTTAGTGACACAGGAAATGTCGTTGGAACTTATGAAGTAAGGTAGTGTGAAGGTTCACATTCCTGCTGTGATTACACTTTTCACTTAGGAGACACCAGTGGCTGCACTGGCTTTTATAGAAGGTAGGCAGTAATCCCCAAGTATTGACACGACACGTCTTTACGAAATATAGGTCCCTACGTATCTACTCACCTACAAAACACAGGACCTTTGGTTAGCCCCCTGTTTTTTTGTTTGTTGTGTAATTGTTCGTCCTGTATATTTGCTATCCTTCTTCTATACATAAAGATAAACTTTTTCAAGTACCTATGTCGTGAAGAGACAGATTTTGTACGATTTTACAGATTATGGGAGTAGGCCAATACTAGTGGGATTACGAGAAACAGTTTTCAGAGCCTATGTACATAACGCAAATCTGTGAAGGACAACATCGTGATGAAATCCGCACACCACAAAATGTGTGAACGCTATAACGGGATAGGCGCCCTGTCACGTTGGGTGAAAAACGCCTGGTTAACCGTGGGCATTTGCTCAGCAAGTGCCTCTGCCTACACCGCTTTGGTATTAAAAGGCGTGAAGTGTATACCTAGCTTCTCAATATTCTTTTCGTATAGATTCGTAGCCTATTAATTCATTATGGCCTTTCACTTTTTTTTAAACGCAATGAAGAAGCGTTTGACCACCATCCAGCGATGAGGTCTACGATGGAGCACACTTGTTCATTAGTTTACCCGCGACTTGAAGACCTTCAGACTGTACTGCGCAGGAAACACAGACTCCGGCAAGTTATTCCACATCCTAGCGGTTCCACTATGAAGGTAGACCCACTTATCAAGATCCTGGCAAACCTCTTCCTCATCCATATACCTAGACGGGTACTCAGTGCGTCAACCTCCTTTAGTAGCCTATTCAATTGAAAAATAAATTTTATGAAAAAGAACCCACTTCAACTATAGTAAAATTTAGATTTTTTTCAGAATTGAAACTGAACCAAATTTAAATGGGTGCAAACGGGAAGAACCAGTTTTTATAAAAACATCGTATAATCCAAATGGATTCACCCATTCAAAATTTTTTAAGTAAAAAACATCTATTTTTTTTAAATAAACGAACAAAAATAAACTCTTTGTATCTGCCCTAAGAAAAAAATACAGACGAATTGAGAACGAATAAACGAGAATACGCTTAGTGAACCGTGGACATTTGCTTTAGCAAGTGTATCTGTCTCAGTGGCGTGCACACCATATTGGCAAAAAGACACTACTTACCTTAGTATTTTCGTGAACCGAACTAGTAATGGAATTATTGCGAAGGCACTGTATTTTGTGGATGAGTAGATAGGTAGGTACCTGTGTTTCGTAAAGACAAGTTACCTATACATAGGTGTCAATCCTTGGAGATTACTGCCTACCTTGTCGTAAAAGCCAGTGCACGCCACTGTTCTGCCTACACCGCTTTGGGATTAATAGGTGTGTAGTGTATTTATTTATTGTAAACCTCCTCTTTTTTTCAAGTCGCTTTTAAGACAAACAAATCTTTGCCCCATTATACCTAATATTAGTAAAGTGCTTATGATTGTATCAAGATGATCCTATTGTTAACATGAAATTGCCATTGTCGAATTCAATGCGTACCTTTGCCATCTCAAAGTCACACATTACTTATGGAAGGTTATGAATAACCGTGAGGCGGTTAACCGCAATTGAATTATTGCCCAGAACAACATCTGTTCAAACAGTAAACATCTTGTGGGTTTTGTTGACGACACCGACTTGAATAGGTCCCAATATTGTGAAGTATATCAAACAACAAGCGGCCTGTCTCACCTTCGCACTAGTGCTAAGTGTTTCTCCACTATATCATGCATTTTTTGTTAGGTTAGGTTACGAATAAAACGAGACAGCAATATGAAAAACATGCAGGAGTGAAAGAGTAAGAGAACCGTTTTGTTACCGATGTTTTATAACCTAAAGCCTTCCTCGATAAATGGTCTATTGAACACAAAAATATTTTTTTAATTCGAACCAGTAGTTCCTGAGATTAGCGCGTTCAAACAACCAAACAAACAAACTCTTCAGCTTCATAATATTAGTATAGGTAAACAGTGTTTCTCTGATATATATATACATGTATTATGCATATAAACCTATCTCAAGAATCACTCTATCTATTAAATAAATTAAAAGAAAACCGCATGATAATCCCTTACGGCGTTTTAAAAATCTATGCATACATAGGGACACACAGCGGGAGGCGACTTTGTTTTATACAAAAGTTTAAAAAAATCATAATGTCGAAGATAGTGTGAAACGAAAGAGATGCAAATATATTACTTTATCCCTACTTCCCTACTATAATATTATCGAAAGTAACTCTGTCTGTCTGTCTATTACGCTTTCCCGCTTAAACCTCTCAACCGATTTTGATGAAATTTGGCACAGACAGTCTTTAGACCCTGAGAAAGAACATAGGCTACCGTTTATTGCGAATAAAAGGAATGACGAGGTTGAAATAGGGGTTGAAAGTTTGTATAGGATGACCAACTGAGATACAAAAGGTCCTAAAAATAAGCATTTTTTAAACTTTTACTCTATTGCACAAAGATCAGAATCTCTCTTTATAAAATACATGCTACGCGGGCGAAGTCGCGGGC
>SJJU01008510.1:0-13044 GCA_012932125.1 Conopomorpha cramerella | reverse complement strand
TGTGTTTTTGATACGACTTTGACTATTGACGACTTTATCGATATACTATTACTATACTATAACTTGGACACGAAGATAACTACTTTGTTTGTGGCAGAATTGTCGGCTTTAATGCTGAACATAAGAGACAAGGAACAAAAAAAAAAAGTTCCTAGCCCGAAAATCTGTCCGAAAAACTTGAAAGAAAATTCCCCACTGAATGAAATGTAAATTGTGACCGAGTTATGTAAGTGATTAATATGTATATTATTAAAATTAAGTGGTCCTTTGGACATGACGCGGTTGTTCTGTTCCGCTCATCTGCAAAAAGAAAACGCTGTAGTTTATTTTGAGATTCATTCCCACTTCTATTATGGCGACATGAGCACCTTATTTTACGTTACATTTTTTATTTTACGAATAAATTCCATCCCCGTACAAAATGTCATATATGTAGGCAAAAAGTTGTCTATTTTTATAAGGAAATAATAAAAAAAAAATACGTTTTTCACAATTGTCGTCATAGTTGTACATTTGTATGAGCGCGACATCGTTTTTAAGACCATTGAGTCCTTTTAAACGCAGTATTACGTTAGTTTTTGAGCGTCTGTGGTCCAGTTGGTCGGAGTTGGTCGGTTGGAGTCCGGCTACTGGACGTCTGCCTACCCCGCTTTGGAATCAAAAGGTGTATTTATTTTTATTCATAAACTCATGGCACTCATTGGTATGGATAAAGCTTGAAGTTTTGACTCTAAGATCACTTAGCTTTTCAGTGACCCTACAGAGAAGTGACCTATAGTCACTTCTAGCCTGACAGTTGGGTTTTAGATGATGAGAAGTCAATACCTGTTGATAGGTAGCTAATAATAATTTTCGTCAAGTCTTCTTTTTTAGGTTATTAAAAGAAACTAATTAACCAAACCACTGAACTTTAGCATTATGACGAAAAGCTCCTTTATTTATCGTCTTATTTGGAGACCGTCGACATAAACAAAGCTTCACGAGCGACGACGGAAGTGAAAACTATTCGTAAAGTAATTATAAAAGCGTAGTAAAAAGCACATCAACAAACTCGGAACCAGTTTATAGAGATCTCGAAGACAGTAGCTCTTCTTCGGGCTAGAAGTATCAGTTATTTTTTTGTCACAAAAGCGACTTGTGAAGGGTCCGTACGTGAGCTTCTTCTAAAAGGTCAACACTTTTTGCTTCGCCAATTTGCAATTATGCGTGCGCCGGAGTTGCTTTTTACCCCGTCGACGTCGAAGTAATTAAAAGAATTAGAGCTAGGCCATGAATGCTTACTGCAAATGCAAAATAGAATTGTGGTAAAAAATGTGTATTTTATTCTCCATATGCGTGGGTAAGTTCGCTGTGGTCTCTGGGCGGGATCTCGTGTTCGTTAATTAACCGGAATATTTGACGTAATTTCAATAGGAAACAGCGGATATTTTTATTGAACACTTTTAGAACATGTTGTTTAAATAAACCTGAAGGCAGGTCGGGAATAATTTACCCACTTTAATAGAATTAGTGGATTATTAATTACTGTATATGTATAAACTTCGGTCCCTCACTAATAAATAGTTACACGAAGTATATAGTATGACGGTTAAACACCTTTTCCTTCTTCTTCTTGTCAATCTTTATTACTTTGTGTCTCTTTGTTGTTTCATAACACCAGAAAGTGACAGGAACTTCGTAGGTAAGAAAAGAGAGTTCTCCATTATTACGAGTATCACAAGGATTTTTATATTGTACCAATATCCGAAAGCATGTCACGGGTACTGATGTAAGATCAGCGCTGGGAACGCTGTGCGTGTCCACATCATTCCCAGCGCACGCTGAATCAGAGCCCTTTTGCATTTGCCACGTCCAACTCGTCTATCTTCTATCTATTTGATATTTTTTTGTTTTTGATGTGTTGTTTCTCCTCTTGTAATGTAATTTTTGTGTATGTGACAAATGTGAATAAATAAAGCGTGAAGATCAAGATCCTGTATTTTTCTAAAACTAAAAGTATCCACATTGCCGAAGAAAGTTAAAAGACCGATCGTTATTTTAGGTTAGGACTTTAGGGAGGCCTGTATCCAGCAGTAGACTCCAGTTGGATAACATGATGTAGGGTAACGTAGAACAACATTACACTACAACATAATATTATGAATATATATAAAAGAAAGTCGTGTTAATTACACTATTTATAAGTCAAGAACGGCTGAACCGATTAGGCTGAAAATTGGTGAGGAGGTAGCTTAAGACCAGGAGACGAAACTAGGGTACTTTTTATCCCGATTCTGTGGGATGCGTCACTGTATAGCTATACAGCGACGTGTAAGATATTTTGTTTGAAATACTAAAACAACGCGAAAGAAATCCACTTTTAAATTTAAGCACATTTAAACTAGAGACAAGGAACTTTTGGTATAAAGTATTCCTTAATGCCAAATACTTTACAATCAACATTAGAGTTAATAAAAAAAGTACAAAGTAACCCGGGCTCAAGAATCCCAGCTGCAGCGGAGATCGCCTCCCGGTGCGTAGTCGTGCCGGCGCAGTGACAGCCCGCACGCGCTCTCTGCTCTCTAATTGATAATGGCGGGACGGGCGTGCGCGCATCGCATCGTGGGATCCGCCTACTAACCTAGGGCTCGTGCATACCGGCACAAAATACTGCACTGTCGACTCATTTGGTGAATACAGATCCGCGATTAAACACACTACATCGTAACTGAAATAATCAAATGAAAGAAATAAATACAAATACAAAATATCTTTATTTGTCATAGTGGTTTTTACAAAGTCTTCAGACTCTCCAGTTAAGTTATAAATAGTTATAGATAGGATAGTACACTTTTAACACAAACTATTAATAAGCTCCATACCATCTTATGGTTATCTATGTCGTAGGAATCGCTTTGAACATGGTCGCTTTTTAGGAACATTATTGATTTTTTTTTATCACTATGAACAAGCGTTTGACCACCATCCTGCCTGATGTTAAGCAGCGATGTGGTCTACGATGGAGCACACTTGTTCATTAGGTACCTATTCACCTCAGTGACTTGAAGACCTTCAGACTGTACTGCGCAGGAAACACAGACTCCGGCAAGTCGTTTCACATCCTGGCGGTTCGCACTATGAAAGTGGACGCAAACCGTTTGGTTCGCGTAAATGGCAAATCTACCTGGTATGGATGACGTTTTGCCGTTCTCCTGGTTGTCCTATTGTAAAAACGCGATGGGGGTATTAGGTTATGCAACTCCGTAGAACACTCTCCCGAAATGCACCCGATAGAAGATAGATAGGCTCGTAACTTTGCGGCTCTAGGCTTTGTAGCCGAGAATCAAACAGCCTGTTGTCACCTATGAGCCTTCTAGCACGCCTCCCTATTGCCTCCAGAGCCTCAAGCTGGTATTTGGCTGATCCGTCCCAAAGATGAGCGCAGTATTATATACACGATCGAACTCGTGCTTGATACAGTGTGAGCAACTGTTCCGGTGTGAAATACCGTCGCACTTCCGAGAGGATGCCCAGCTTATTTGCTGCGCGTTGGGCCGTAGCCTCAATATAGAAGCCAACGTTGAGGTTGGAGGTTAGCGTCGTGCCTAAAAGCTCCAGGAATGTTTTTTTGATCTCAAGAGACATAGGGATAGACAGAGGCACTAGCTCAAAAAATACCCACGGTTCACCCAGCGTGATTGGTGATGGTAATGGACATATCGCCTACTACAAGTATTTGTGTTGTTATTTTTTTGTGTTTGTCTTACGCTAACATTGCAGTACGCTAAGTAAAAAACTTTTTTTCGGTAAGAACTAACACGTACAGGAAAATATTGTACATAATGTTCTGAGTAATGGTTCAGAAAACGTGCCTATAATAAAAAAAAAAAAATCAATTTGGGGCAGAGCTCGTTATACATTCTTCAGTGGTAAATTAATTAATGTAATGTGAAGTCTGTATGAAGTACGAGTAGGAACGAGATGTCAGTGTGAAAAGCTGTTTTTTTGTAATCTTTTATCATCTTCGTTTTCTTCTGCGTTTTGACTGCGTCATACAAATATGACGTCGCCTTTTTTTTGAGTCAAGATACTTTTTTTCAAAACCAAACTCGACTGTAGGAGTAAAACAGCAGTATAAAAATAAATGGAATATTACACAATTTGTACGCGGGTTTTTCACAAAATAAAAAGCCTACATTTACTACGTATCACGTACCTACACACTCGAGTGGAAAATACTGAGATAATTACAAAAAAAATATATATAAATACATATATAAGCATGTAATCCCAGGAAAAACCAAAATAATGTTCGCGTTGATTGTTGGGAAACTGGTGGAAATTGATAGTTCTCGATTTGGGAAAATACCACATTGAAGCGTCACTCTGACATAACTCTACGCCAAATAGGTACTAACAATTATTCAAATCAAATGCAGTTTGCATTTATTATTACTTTTGTCGATTCTTTATAGAAATCCCGAGGACATTCTTAATATTAATGTAATGTGTTATCCTTGAAGGAAAATGTATGGGAATCGCATAATCTACTTTACCTACTTTGTGAATTTTATTACGGCGTCGCTAAGACTAGCTATATACCTACTGCAAAAAAATTAAATTCATCATCATTCATTAAGAGCGTCTGTGGTCCAGTTGGTCGGATACTTGACTTGTAACCCGCGGGTTCGAGTCCGGCTAATGGACGTGTACCTATGGGGTACCGTTGGGTTAAATACGCTTGGTGAACTGTGGGCATTTGCAATAGCAAGTGCCTCTGCCTACCCCACTTTGGGATTAATAGGCGTGAAGTGTGTATTTTAAAATTAATGTATTATGCAAAAAGGTATGATAGTAGGTATACGTATTTGACAGGTGACTTGCTTTATCAAACTCACTATTTAAGTACATACACACATCAAAAGTGTCTAGGGATCAAGAACATTTTTATCTCTAAAAAAATCTAATTTATTTAAATCAAATCTAATCTTCTGGGTTGGTCTCCTACCTAATTCCCCATGCCCGTATCAATGACTTATCACCACATTTTGAATAAATTACAAATGAATTCAGTTTTTCTAAAATATATTCTTGATTGCAATCTTCTAAAATGTACTTGATCCCTAGACATTTTTGATGTGTGTAGTATAAAACAAAGTCGCCCCCAGATGTCTGTCTCTATGTATGCTTATATCTTTAAAACTACGCAACGGATCTTGGGCAGACATTGCAGTTGGGTAGAAACAACTTCGAGGACGAGGTAAACAGAAGAATTCAGCTGGGTTGGGCAGCATTTTGGAAGTTACGTCGAGTATTAACATCAGCGATCCCACAGTGCCTGAAGACAAAAGTCTTCAATCAGTGTGTCCTAGCTGTAATGACATACGGAGCTGAGACGTGGACACTGACGGCACGGCTGATCCACAAGCTCAAAGTCGCACAGCGTGCTATGGAAAGGGCTATGCTCGGAGTTTCTCTGAAGGATCGAATCAGAAATGAAGTGATCCGACAGAGAACCAAAGTCATCGACATCGCTCATCGTTTTAGCAAGCTGAAGTGGCAGTGGGCCGGCCATATTAGCCGAAGAACCGATGACCGTTGGGGAAAACGAGTTCTCGAGTGGAGACCGCGTCTCGGCAAACGAGTGTAGGACGCCCTCAGGCAAGGTGGACTGATGATATACGCAAGATGGCTGGCAGAAGCTGGGTGCGAGAAGCCGAAAACAGATCACAGTGGCGTGCAATTGGAGAGGCCTATGTCCAGCAGTGGACAGGTATGGGCTGATGATGATGATGATGATGAACGGATCTTGATGTGGGTTTTCTTTAGTAGATAGAGTGATTCTTGACGAAGGTTTGTTTGTATATTACATGCATATAATAAAAGAGGAACACTGGTCAGATTGGCAAAACAACGTCTGGGTCAGCTTTGTCGTTGTTTGATGTTAAGTCGGTTAGATTTATAAAAAAGGAGGAGGTTCTGTTCGTGTGTTTTTTTTATGTTTGTTACCTCAGAACGTCCGCGTGGGTGAACCGATTTGGATGTTTTCTTTTTATTTGAAAGCTGGTGCTTCCCATTTGGTCCTATAAAAATTTGATTCAGTTCCGAAAATGGTATCCATGAGAAAACCACATATATGTCAAATTTCAACGGTTGAAGTCGGCTCTTTTTTCTTTAAGTTATCAGTATTAAGACTTCCGAGAGGTGCAGATGTAGAGGGTCAGTTAAACGTGAATCATGTGGAATATCAAACACAATCTTGCAGGCAAATATAACATGCACATGAAAAGAAGAGCGTCTGTGGTCCAGTTGGTCGGATACTTGACTTGTAACCGGGAGTTCGCGGAATCGAGTCCGGCTACTGGACGTGTACCAATGGGACTCTTTTTCAGAGTCTATGTACGCAACGCAACGCTCGTACGGTGAAGGATAACATCGTGATGAAACCCGCACACCAGAAGGTGTGTGAACCCTATAACAGCGATGGGCTCACCCCCTGTCACGTTGGGTTAAATACGCTCGGTGAACCGTGGGCTTTTGCTTAGCAAGTGCCTCTGCCTACCCTGCTTTAGGATTAAAAGGCGTGAAGTGTAATTATATTATTTTTTTTACATGAAAAGAAAATGACAGAGAAATATGTGGAGACGGCATTAGAACAATAGTTGTTACCGTTTCCATTCTCTCAGAGACATAGCTCACGGTAATTGGCGTTGATAAGTCGCTCGAGGTAATGAACGGTTGTTGTTACGCCGACTAAACAATTATCCGTGTTCAACGCAACGTACATACATTACTACCTTCCAGTGTTGTATATAATTCAATAACTTTGATTTGTTGTGTGCATTCATAACGTTTTTACAATTATTTAGGTGCGTTGCTATTATTCACACGCACATACATATGTAAATATAATATACATATGTATATGAGTACCGCGCCTATTTTATATATTAACGCGTTCGTGGACATACATGTTAAGACAATGGGGAATTTTCTTTGACGTTTTCCTGATAGATTTTCGGGAGGAGGACTGTTATTACTGTCGTATACATATACTGGAAAAATATACCTACTGTTCTTCATAATTTTTCTTTTTTGTACTACTACCTTTGTGAACTGTATTTTAAATATATTTTTTAGCTAACTATATTGTCTTTCGTTGTAAGCATCTAATTAACACAACGCTATATCATGTTTAAGTGTATTTTTTTGTTGATTGTAAATGTGAATGTCTTGTTGGCTTCCTAAAAAAATAAATAGATGTTATGTCAATCATTTATTTGGTGTTTATTTATTACTTCACTAGCAAACACGGCGAACTCCGTTTCGCCACCAGATTGGTTCGTTTCGTTTACCCGCTTTTCTGTTGAATTTTTTCCTGAATTTTCTTTGCTATAAACCTCACGGAGCCCGAGACCTTTCCAACGAATGCAAAAGCGTGGAAATCGGTTCGTGCGTTCTGGAGTTATAGCGTCAGGGAGGAAAACCCGACTTATTTTTATATAGTAGATTTTCTATTTATTATTATTATTTTTTGTTTTGTTTTGATGTGTATAACTATTGCATGTACATACATAGTAACCACTTGAAACGAAAGTGATGGTTGCGCCACTCTGTCATCAGTTGGGTGTCGACAGAATACCAGCGTCGCAGGTAACTGTGGCATTAAGCTGAGTCGAAGCCTACTTTCTTCGCGTGAAGCACGGCACACAGTATTATACTTATGTCTTATTGTTATTTAATTTGTTGCTGTGATGAAACACGAAGTACACAATGAAACGTTCATTGTGTACTTCGTGTTTCATGTGGACTAAATAAATGTCTACCTATCTATCTATCTATATGTACATAATAGTAGAGAAACAATAATGTGTGTAATGAACTAAACGTAATAGAGACGTCAAAATATATACTAATATTATAAATCTGAAGAGTGCACATTTAGGGGACACATTTATAAATAAAATAAAATAAATACACTTCACGCCTTTTAATCCCAAAGCGGGGTAGGCAGAGGCACTTGCTTTCAGGAGGACACATTTATGTCGACGTCATATCAATAACATTTCAATGAGCACGTTTTTCTGGAAAGTTCGTACTTTCCAGTATATGTATACGATAGTAATAACATTATATATTATTTCTGTATATTATTACTTATGCGGACATTAAGTAATACATTGTTGTAGTTTGTTAGATTTAAGTAAGTATATCATTAAGTACTTGTTAATTGCAATACTGTATTAGGCATGACCTGCAATAGTTTTGTATATTTGGTTGAAATAAATAAATAAATAAAAACAGTCCACCGCCCGAAAATCTGTCATGAAAACGTCAAATAAAATTCCCCATTAAAAATAAAATAAAATAAATAATCCTTTAATCCCAAAGAGGGGTAGGCAGAGGCACTTATTACAAATTCCCCATTAAAATCAAGAACTGATTTTCTCAAGTGCAGAGAGAGATAATTGTAGCAATGTTGTATGTTGCAAACACTTTACTCCCAACAGACTAAATTGCAGATGGGTGGAATTATATTGTAAATGAAATGCACACAGGACGTACCAGCACTGAACAAATTAAAACATATTTCTCAAAAGTTTGGATGAATAGCTTTTTCAATAATATAATGAGCGTTTTTGGTCGTCACAATGGAACAAATAACTCGCCAGAAGGATGGCACCACAATTTAAATTCATATTTTAGCAGAAATCAAGGAATGGAAACTAGGAATAAACGTTATGTCGTGACGGCGAAAAAAAAAAATACACTTCACGCCTTTTAATCCCAAAGCGGGGTAGGCAGAGGCACTTGCTAACGCAAATGCCCACGGTTCACCTAGCGTATTTAACCCAACGTGACAGGGGGTGAGCCCATCGCCGTTATAGGGTTCACACACCTTGTGTTGTGCGGGTTTCATCACGATGTTGTCCTTCACCGTACAAGCGTTGCGTTGCGTACATAGGCTCTGAAAAAGGGTCCCATTGGTACACGTCCAGTAGCCGGACTCGAACCCGCGACCTCCCGGTTACAAGTCAAGTATCCGACCAACTGGACCACAGACGCTCTCACGCTGACGGCGAATAGTCATGTATCACCTCTGCAGCCCAACTTTTCCCGTCATGGGGGTCTGTGCGAGGCACGCATCGAAAGCCCTCAAGGATGAATAATTTTCCCCTTTTCTTCACATTATTTCTTCGCACCTAAAAGTTTCAGCGTGGTGTTATATAGCCTAAAGCCTTCCTCGTTAAATGGTCTATTCAACACTAAAATTTTTTTTCAATTCGAACCATTAGTTCCTGAGATTAGCGCGTTCAAACAAACAAACAAACTCTTCAGCTTTATAATATTAGTATAGATTTTGACGTATCTATTACGTTAAGTTCATACACACATTATTAACAGTGTTTCTCTACTATTATATGCATGTAGAAAGATAGATAGGCAGACATTTATTTAGTCCACATGAAACACGAAATACACACAACAAAAAAATAAATAACAATAAGACATAAGTATAATACTGTGTGCCGTGCTTCACGCGAAGAAAATAGGCTTCTACTCGGCTTAATGTGACAGTTACCTGCGACGCTGGTATTCTGTCGACACCCGACAGATGACAGAATGGCGCAACCATCACTTTCCTTTCAAGTGGTTACTATGTACATGCAGTAGTTATACACAGCAAAACAAAAAAAAAATAATGATAGAAAATGAAGTAATAAATAAACACCAAATAAATAATTGACATGACATTTATTTATTTTTTTAGGATGCCAACAAGACATACACTTACAATCAATAAAAAATACACGTAAACATTATATTATAGCGCTGTGTTAATTAGATGCTAACAACGAAATACATAAATAAAATAAAAATATACAAATATATAGATAGTAAAAAAAAATATTTAAAATACAGTTCACAAAGGTGAAGATTATGAAGAACAGTATATATAGGTTGGAAAAGTTTAGCTAATGGTCACTTTTGTCGAGATATTCCAAAATGTTTGCTTTAAATAGAATTCTAGAGTCGCAAGATACATCAAAGTTACCAATCTTTTGTATGACAGAGTCATCCTATGCAGAGGCGAATGACAAGCCACGTTGGTACAGCAACTGTCCACAGGAAACAGTCGGTAGGCACCTGATCGGGGTACATGGTACGGTAGGTTTATATTAATTACACACACAAACTTTCCTCAAGAATCACTCTATATACCTACTAAAGGAAACCGCATCCGCTACCTAGTGTTTAATGATCTAAGCATACATAGGGGTAGACAGCGGGAGGCGATTTTATACTAGCGGACTCGACAGACGTTGTCCTGTCTCAACTTTTAATATGAATATCTTGGGTGGCCTGTGCCCAGCAGTGGATGTTATTTTTTTTATTTCATAAGAACCTTCTGCTGTCATTAATAAGCACAACAAAGAAATAATTAGCGAAATCGGTCCACCCGTTCTGGAGCTATGGAATGACAACGAAAAGTGGCTTTGATTTTTATATTATTTTATACTATGTATTGATGATGTATAATCAACCGATAGCTGTCAGTTCGTAATAATCAATTCCGACGACTTTCTTCGAACGGCACTTGCTAAAGCAAATGCCCACGGTTCACGCGCGCGTATTTAACCCAACGTGACAGGGGGTGAGCCCATCGCCGTTATAGGGCTCACACACTTTGTGGTGTGCGGGTTTCATCACGATGTTGTTCTTCACCGTACGAGCGTTGCGTTGCGTACATAGGCTCTGAGTCCCATTGGTACACGTCCAGTAGCCGGACTCGAACCCGGGACCTCCCGGTTACAAGTCAAGGATCCGACCAACTGGACCGCAGACAAAAAAAAATGTATGGAAAATGATACATCATTTTCCATACATTTTTTTAGATCCAAACTGTCACTAGTACTACTAATTTGACAGTTTACATCCAGATTTACACTGATACGCAGTAAGGGACAGAATATATTGTCTCTTACTCTTTCACTCCTGCGTGTTTTTCAGACAATTGTCTCATTTTATTCCAAACGTCAGTTTAGCATTGCAGTTTGTTGTTTTTTGGTCTGAGTTGTTTCCCCTGTTTTTTTTGCCTAAACGTGAGCTGTCAAAGCTGTCAAACTCCGCGGAAATTACGAACGTTAATTAGTCATTTAACGTGTAATTCCAATCACGACACACAGTGTTAAGACACAGGTCTTGCAATAAAACTTAGGCATCGTATATCACGATTAGAATGTCTACATACCTACAGGGTGGTCATTAACTCTTTAACATGCAGAAGTTTGTTTGAAACTTATTGATTTTAGACTGTATTTCAACGGACTAAGGTTCAAAATTAGGTGGGATCTATATTCAAAAATTCCTGGTAAAAGCTTAAAAGTTTCTTTTATATCCGACTATAAAGACAGGAGGAAGCTTTCAATTCGCCTCTATTTTTTTTTAATTTTGTTATCTCGACTGTATACAAGGCATTTAGCTATGTGCCTCCTTATCAGAGTCTATCTAAGCTAACGTTCATACTTAAATAATAAATAAATAAATATTTACACAATTTTACACACGGTCACCTGACCCCATACTAGGATGCCCTGTACCATGGGTTCCAGAGACTGATACACTTACATAAATACTTTTAAATACATACATAGATAAATAAAACACCTAGACGAATGAAACAAACGCCTCAGTTCATCACTAAAGCATTATGTCCGTGGCGGGAATCGAACCCGCGACCGTCGTCCTAGAGGCCTGTCCTGACCACTAGTCCATGCCAGGAAAAGCATCGTGATATTAACTGGTTACCTGAAAGTGTGTGAATCAGAACGATGGACTAATACGTTGGCTGGAATATACTTACTTAAGTCACTGGGGTGAATAGACACCTAATGCACGAGTGTGCTCCATCGTGGACCACATCGCTGCTTAACATCAGGCAGGATGGTGGTCAAACACTTGTTCATAGCGCCGCGTACTCTCCGAGCCTCTAACGCGCCCACCAACCAAGCCATTCAGATTATTAACAATTTTCTCGCAAGTTGCCAGGAAGCTGATATCTTTTTTAACTCTGTACCAAGACTAGTTCGACTATATGAAACTTTTCTTAATGTAAATAATTTCGAAATGTAAATGTTATTTTTGTACGTATAAGGTGTTAGTATTAGATTCTTCTTTGTTTTTGTGTTAGTTTTAAGGTTTTATTTCTAAGTAGTATAGTCGGCCAAGAAACTGCTCTACCACCCTAAGGTTGAAACTCATATGAATGTCATTAAACATTAAGGTTCATTGTTCACTTGTCACAATATACCAACTCTACCTTATTGATGTTTTAGTGACACAGGAAGTGTCATCGAAACTGATAGACCATTTTCTTGGCCGACCGTACCTATGTATAGTTATTTTTCCGTAAACTAGCAATAAGCGCGAATTGGAAATTGTCTGTAAGACCTTATTGTTTTCTTTAATAAATTAATAAATAGTGATAAAAAAAGAACTATGGATTTGCTCAGCAAGAGTCTCGATCTACCCTTTGGCATTTCATTCCACTGTATTTAACCACACACGATCCTTTGTATATAGAGGCCTATGTCCAGCAGTGGATAAGTATGGGCTGATGATGATGATGATGACGATGATCCTTTGTAACCAACGAAACGATCAGCATCTTACTGTGAAACGCACACGACAAGTAACCTGGCGGTAGTAGAAGGAAGCAAGCAGCCAGTGCTCAGTGCATACTCTAGTCCCAGTTTTAATACTATTATTAGACGGGGCTCAATATCGGCGAGATAGCGGAGATCGTGACGGGGCGACTGCGACGCTCCTTATCGGCGATCGTTCGTGGCCATCGTAAATAATGCAACTTTTCCAGGCACGCCCCCGACGCCGTGGAACAGAGACTGCCGTGGAGCGGTTTACACTCAATATTTTGACATCTTTTTGTTTTATTAGGATTTTATTAAGGAGGGTTCTTTATTTTATTTATTTACTAGCTGTCCCGGCAAACATTTGTTTTGCCATAAGAAGTTGCCTTTGTACCTCGTGTATTGGAAGAAATAC
>SJJU01008508.1:0-23127 GCA_012932125.1 Conopomorpha cramerella | reverse complement strand
AAAAAAAAAAAAAAGAATTACAGAATCTGTTCCAGCCGTTCTACAGTTTTGCGCTTAAAAACACATTTCGCAATTGATTTGTACATTAATGTAGATAAGAGAATTGACTGAAAGAATCTATACGAAGAAGTAACTCTCTAGTAGATTTTCTGCGGCTACGCTCGCTGCAAACTCAGTTTTTCCGGCCCCGTGAAAATAAACTTTTCGAAACAATCTTTCTTTTCACACAAACCCTGTTTCGACCATTAAGGGAATATGGTCAAGTAATTTAGATATATTGCGCGATTATACATTCTTTATAAAAATATGAATATTAAATAACTAACGATGTACATGAATCCTATACAATTATGTTTAATTCAATTCATAAAATATCTAGTGAGAATTATGACAATACAACTATGTTAAATTCAATTCATAAAATATATAGTGTAAACTTTTTTTTACTAAATGTATAATAAAATTTCCCGATATGCATTACTAACAGTTTCCCTGCCGTTATATGTAATTGTAAACTTTCATCCCTCTTTTTACCCCTTATGGGATGAATTTAAAAAAAACCTTTCTTCTCATGCAAACGTGTTAAAAGGAACCCATATGCATAATTTCAGCTTTCTAGGGTTTGGGCTGAGCGTTGATGAGTCAGTGAAGTATGAATCAGTCAAGACGTTGAGTTTTATGGGGAGATACCTAAGTCAATTAATTATACTTAAGTACACAATCAATAAACACTACAATACCTGTTGTAATAAAAACTAAAACAGACCATCTCAAATACTCAAATCAACAAATAATACAGAAATACAAACATTTGCTCGACGTAATCAAATCCAGGGGGTAAGCGATGGCCAGTGACTACCATTGTAATACGGTTATTCCGAGCTGTCATTGGGAACTAAAAACAGGCGTTGATAGATCAGAAAACCGGAGAATTTTGTAAAACTTGCCTTGTATTTGACTCTGTATTTACAAATAGATATTTTTCTCTGTATTTACATTATGATCTGAAACCAAACCTAATACTTCAATAGAAGTCATGTTTTAGGGACAGAAATTCTGTATACAGTGTATTTTTTTGTGAATTACACAGCTTCCTTATTCTGGTTTCACAGTGGTTAAAATGCAAAATAATTGTCTCTGTTTCGCTTCAGAAATGTGAAAGAATAAGATGCAAAAACAAAAAAATATAAATCCCTCTTTTTTTTCTACAAAACGATAATTACGAAACATAAATAAGGTATATTTATGATCACCTAACCGAGGTCGTTGAATCTAAAGATTTGCACCCTTACTAACTAAAAAGAAAAAATATACAATGTTTAAACTTATGTTTGGACATTTTCTTGATATGTGTAAAAGAAAAGGAAATGTGTAATTTACACAATGAGGGTTAATACTTGGCATGATCAATCCAGGCTACCTTAGTTCCAGACAGAATTCTAAGGCCTCCCAGATTCCAGTTCAGACGTCACTGATTGAGGTTTGATCTAAACAGGAGTCACAGTGGTGAAAAAGAAGGGGGTGGGAGGGGTATCCCGGAATACCTTAGAGGATAAAATTTTCCGCCACAAAAGGCTTTTGCAAAATTTTGATTACGCGATTTTAAGTAAATTGACGCGCAAAAGTTACGCAACGTGAAGGATGATACTCTTGGGGTTGGATCGAGATTATTATAATTAAAAGCAAATACTTGATTATTTGCCGTTGCGTTCTTTAAAAAGGGGTGGGCGGAAACAAGTGCCATTATTGTTCTAAATTATTATAAAGGGTGAATTATTCGTGAGAAGATGTGAAGCGATGAACAGACAGAAATTGTCTCTGCCATTTTGGATTTGTTGTTTTTAATCTGCGCCGTGCTTTCATACAATATGACGGACGCAGGCAGGCAACGACGCAAAAAACAAAAGGGATTTATTGGCATACTAGCCCGGTATTACCCCGTAGTATGTGTCGTTCCGTTGTGTAAATTATTTGATTATACAATCTCATTGAAACCCATTCAGTAGTTTTTGCGTGAAAGGGTAACAAAAATCCATCTAAACTTTCGCGTTTGTAATATTAGAAGGATAATAATGAAGACATTTTTCTTAGAACTTTTCTATAATTAGGAATTTTGCGCAGATTGATCTTAAATGCACTCTGCACATTTGCAGGAGTATCCGCTTTTTGGTATTAAAAAGTAGAGGGATCAATGGATGAAGGGCTTAAAATCCGTAACTAGAGACAAATCCACGATTAAAAAGGTAAAGTATAAAAAAAAATATTAAGTCTCATCTCTACCAGTCTTACTTCATACGAAACATGAGACCTTTAATCCGTTTAAAAAGTCCCGACTCATAAATATATCCTCTTTACATGATACTGATAAGGACTTCAGATGTTATACAGTTCTGAAGGAATGAGCTCGTAGTACGCTCATTTTGTTTCTGATAAAAGTCCAACCATTACTTGTTCTTAATATCTAGACTGGCAGGTTATAAACGCGTCGCGGGCAAAAAGTATGGCGCCGCGATGGAACGCGTGGAATTTGAAATTTCGAAGCCGACATTCGATTGGTCAGTTGCGTCCAGTGTGGTCAGACGACAATTTCGTGTTCACAACATTCCAAAGTGTGTTTTAAGCGTCTCGCTATATGGGCGGTTTTTGTGTAAAACGACAGTTGCGTTACAGTCTTTTAGTGGGCATAATTACATGTTTAGACCTCCGTGCGACCGACGTTGCCGAGATAAGCTAATCTGGAATGTTTCTTGGCGTTTTCAAAAGGTCAGCTAAATCGGCTGACAAGTCACAAACGTCCAATCCCCCGATAAGAGAGGAATCACAGTGACCCGGGTATTATTTTCGAGTATACTTTTTTATTTTTATTTTTTAACGTCATAAAGCCATACTCGTGTAGAAAAAAGGTGTATTATCTTCGCTCATTAGGACCTCGTATGGCATATTAATTTTTGTAACCGAAATACATAATTTGAATATCATTTCGTGCTACCGATTTTTAATGTGCGTCATTTATTGCACACTACCATCTTACTAATGAGATTCTTTGAATTTTTATTTACTTACATACATGTAAAAACTAAATCTACGAGGATGAAATAGTAAAGCGACCGCTAGTACCTGTATTATATTCCTTAAAGTGTTCTCAAAATGCGAGTACATATGTACGTACATAACATATTTGACACTAAATAAGAAGAGAATTCTATCTCTATCTAATTTTCTAAAAGAATTGATCTGTCAAAAATATGGCATTTGAAAGGGTTGTATTAATAGTTTAAACAGACATCGTCAAAATGCTTATCTTTGGTTAATTTTTTCGCGCCGTAAAAACCGAATTTAAACTATTAATAAAATGTCAGTGCGAGTTTCTTACGAAAGGGTTAGGGCCCCTATGCTAGTCTATGATTTCTTTTATTTAAAAAAAAACTCCTCATTATAGAATCAGTAATTGTAACTATCATGAAATGTAACAAACCTAGACTATAATGGAAAATGTCGCATTGGCATCATAGCTGTTAGGATATTTTTTTAAATCTATTATATAAAAATCAAAGCCACTTTTCGTTGTCACGGCATAACTCCGGAACGGGTGGACCGATTTCGCTAATGCTTTCTTTGTTGTGCTTATTAATGACAGCAGAAGGTTCTTATGAAAGAAAAAAATGACATCCACTGCTAGGCGCAGGCCACCCGATAGATATTCATATTAATAGTTAAGACAGGACAACGTCTGTCGAGTTCACTAGTACGTGATAAATAAATAAATAATCATTACATAGTATAAAACAAAGTCGCATCCCCGTCTGTCCCTATGTATGCTTAGATCTTTAAAACTACTCGACGGATTTTAATGCTGTTTTCTTAGTATACCGGGTGACTTTGGGATCATGATCCGGAAAAATTTTTTCTTGCTCATCAAATGATAGCGATTTCAATGCTATAGTTACTTCTTTTCTTGAACAAGGTTTTTTTGTTATAAATGTTTGTGTGACCATTACTTTGTTGGAAATAATCGGTAAATATAGATACATTTTAAGAAATTGAAAAACAACTATACTGTTGGAATCACTACAATTTTCTGAGTTAGAAAATGTTGGTCCGAATCATGACCCCGAAATCAGTCTGTATAGAGTAATTCTTAAGACAGGTTTATAGGTATGGTTTAATGCATTAATAGCAGAGAAACATTATTAATAATGTATTATTGGAAAAACAACGTCCACCGTTAGTCAGCTAGTTCAATCCAATTCGCTGGCATGACATATACCATCCTTGGTTTTAACTTTTAACATACATACAAGAAGAGTAATTTAAGGACTAAATTATATTCATTTTTAACAAGTCGTCTAGTCCACAAAACATCGAAAATCACTTCGAATATTTCCAAACACATCGCTCCCTTGTGGCGCCGGCAGATCACGCGCGCCTGTCGGCCTGTCAGCCTGTCGGGCCAATCAAGCACGCTTCTAAATTCAAACCCGCTAATGGAAGGCGAGCTTACGATAGGCGCCTGCGCACGCGGGTTGCCAGTTGTCGAGATTTCGCCTCGGTTTCGGGGTCAATTTTGTTTCTTTTTTTTTTGGGTAATTTTTGTGGTTTTTATAGAGAATATTAGTAAATGCGGCGGTAATTGAAACATTGTTTGTGTATGTTTTGTTTTTCATTTTTGCTGCTTCTTTGTGTTCCGATATCTTTCTATATTTCGTGTTTGCGGCACTACCGCCATTTTTATGAAAATAAAATCCTTTTCTTTCTTTCTATTTGACGGAGAAAAACGTTTTCAGTGTTCGCACTAACACGTCGATGTAATACACATCTAAAGTGAGCCCGCCCTAATACAAACTAGGCTGAAGAATTAGATTGTCCGCAGATGAAACGATACTAGCTGATCCTGCAAGAAGTTTGTCCTGTCTGAAGTTTGTCTTATCAATAACTATACAATATATTGATTTCAGTTTCAGGCAGTGAAAGTGATTAAATTTACCAATAAAATTATTATATTGTGACAAGTAACAAATTGTACCACAATTTGTAATTAAATTCGTATGAGTTTCCACCTTAGTGTGGTTGAACAGATTCTTGGCCGACTGAATTCAATTCAACTTTCCGCTTTCATGATAAATACGCACTGTGATTGGCTGTTATATCACATTGGTGCAATTTCTATTTCTGTGAATCTCAACGATTTGTGTCTTGTCCTATTACTAAGCGACTTCAAAACATCTTTCTTAATCCGACCGTATATCTGCATTTTTATATTCGACAATAACTCGGTCGTTTTTTAACCGATTTTTATTATTATTATTTTAGATGGTACCATTTTTTTTTCCTATTTTTATCTGCAATCAATTGGAGAACTGAGTGGTTGACATGATGACGTTTTAGAATGAGTATTCCAGTGAATACCCTTCAACACTTCATTATCCTTTACTTCGATAAAAATAATCTATGACAAGAAAATCATAAATATTAGAAATCGAGGGAAACCTTAAAAAAGTCGGTTCTTTATTCTTTGAAATTATTCAGGGAGCATTTCGCTCAAGTAGCATTAATAGTGAACTGCAAAATATTGGACAGAATTACTATTAACCGTCTCCTAGGAACCTAACGCTTGGACATATAAAATTGCTCTTACTTATTATCGATGTTTACGTTCAGCAGTCTTCCCCAAAATATTTTGTACAAAATTCCCCACAGTTCCAGTACAATTAAAAACATGACACTGGCAACACAGTTCGACGTCTACTTCCCGAACCGATTTATGTGGAGTTTAAAATATTTTCACATAATTTCAGTTCAGTTGGACGGACGAATTTTTACTTTCGTCGAAGGTTAAACAAACTTTTTCATTCTGGACTTCTGTTACATGCTATTTCTTACCTTCGCCAGCTCAATGAAAAATTGCCTGTAAAGTTATTTTATACGTAGTTGCTTTAAAAGTTCTGAGTAAATTTCGGCCTCTTTTATGCTGAAGAAATATGTCAATGCATTAACGTTTCCGTGTAGGGGGAGCGCGGTGTAGTGATGCGACCTTTTAGGGGGAGCGGGGGAATGAATGAGCGATGGTTTGTGTTTTTCTATACCTACGTATGCACATTTATTTATGAATCACGCCTGTTATCCTTGTAAGGAGAACGAAGAATAAAATCAAATCAAAAATATGTATGTGCCTCATTTTTTAATATTGTCCACCGGGTATGTATATAATCAAAGACAAGCTCGTCGTGCACCACTCGTGACCAAGACGCATTCGATTGCGTCGAAACGTCGAGTAAAATAACAAAGGTAAGTTCCGAGCTTGTCTTTGATTATATTCGCGCCTATATACCCGGTGGACAATATGAAAAAATGAGATATTTTATTTTTGTATTTGTTTAAAAATATGTAATACTAAATAAAGTTAAATTAGACAAAAATGAGGTACACACATATTTTTGATTTGATGTTATTCTTCCTTCTCCTTACAAGGATAACAGGCGTGATTCATAAATAAATGTGCATACGTAGGTATAGTAGGGAGTTTGTATGTACCTATTTAACAGCTTGACTGACGTTAGCGTGGAACTACACATTTTGAATGATTTCTTCTTGGGCCCATTAGAACTGGAAGGAAATTGACACCTCTTAAACCCAGAGATCAGAAATCTCATCAACATCTGGGAGCTAATGTGATAGGATAGACATCACAATATCTCCCAGAGGAAAAGATAGAAACAGCCAATCTCCACACGTTACGGTCCTTCCTTCTCTTCGTTTTTGCACATTCGTTTCATTCAAATATCCTCAATCTATTATACTCCTCATTAACACAAGACTACACACGTATCCTAGAAGTTAAAGCTGATGCAATTGTAACTTACAATGTCCTGTCCCCAGTCAGTCTATGCAGAGGCACTTTCTAAGCAAATACCCACGGTTCACCAAGAGTAATTAACGGGGGGAGAGCCTATTGTTATAGGGTTCACACACCTTGTGGTGTGCTGGTTTCATCACGATGTTGTCCTTCACCATACGAGCGTAGCGTTGCGTACATAGACTCTGATATAAGTATTCTACATATGGGCTCGATAAAAATACAGACATTTGTACCTGCCATAAAGCTAACCCATTCATACGCCATTACAACACATTACTTACATTGAGACATTAACGTTTTATGTCTCTTTAATAAACGCAAATATAAATGTAAATTTTAAACAAATTCAAAGGGGGCCAGGGGCGTGTTTTTTTAAAGCATACGCGCAGGATAGACGGGGGCACAGTAATCCGAGTAAGTAATTCCGCCTCAGTAAGTAATGCGTTGATAAATGAAATTAAATCGCACAAACAAGTGCTCCTTTTTGCCCGCGGCTCCCCTAGTCTGTGTGACATAGTGATGGGGTGGTATGTCGATAAATATTATAATGCGTGTAAAAATACGCCGAGCAATCTTACAAATTGTTGGGCTTGTCAATACGAACAACTCGATCGCTCGGGGTTTTTTTTACACTCAGTTTTGATATTTTCATATGTTGAATGTCTGATGCTTACGTAACAATCACATCTGTAATTCCCTTACGGGTTAATAAGGCATTCAACTGGGTTGTTGTTGGTACAAAGCAACATTTTTCTGCCCCTCTCCGGACAATGAGTTCGACTATGGCATGACTCCCGTCATGAATATGAGCTTACACGTATTGTTATTATATGCAGCAATTATCATGCTAGGTACTTGCTTTAGCAAGTGCCTCTGCCTACCCCTCTTTGGGATTAAAGGCGTGAAGTGTATTTTTTTTTTTTCATGCTAGAAGACACCTAAGACGCCTTTCCATTATAATAGGGAAAATTGATGTACAAGTATTTTTTTATAGTATGCAATACTAGCGATACAAATCTGAATGTTCGATATAATCATATCCCATCACTACGATAAAGCAAGCGAAAAGCGCATCGCTACTCGAACATGTGCGCTGCAATCTGTCACTTCACTACCGCTCCATCGGCGATTCAAGCACCTTCGCCGTCCCTTTCACTCATTAAACCCACATCTCCCTTCTCGCTTCAACACCGAACAATGCGCACTGCGTATATTTTATTCAAAGGGATGGGACCAATGTAAGTTGAACTTTATCGACTGTACCGGTACAAAGAAGGACGGTTTCTTTTAAATTAGTTTGTTTTTTTTCTACAGTCTCCAGTTAAAAGGGTCCACATTAAAATTGTTTAGCTTAGAATGTCCCTGATATAGTAAGGGTGGCTTATGCCCTGCAGTAGTTGAAGATTATCACTTTACGTTTCGTTTCACGCTAATCCCCATTGTTTGTTGATGTCTGGATAGATTATGAGTAGGCGGTGAATCGAAACGATATTAGGGTTTTTTCTACATGCAGTGTTATGCAATTCTACTGTAATTGATTTAATAAAAGTCGTCTTTCTGTTTGACACAGTGGATTAAATCGAATAAGGCAGATGAGTGAGTTGATGATCAATTCAATTGGACAAGTCGACGAAGAATGTTTTGTAGACAATCATTGACATTAAATTAAATTAGTTTTAAAATGAATTAATCAAACAGTACAAAAAGTCGGAGGACTGCCCGGCCGACCTAAAACTGGGCTTTTTTTAAACGGCCGAGCAATAAATATTTTAATAAAATGAGAAGCTTGATCAAGCTATGAGACCAGCTAGGTAGCAATATTAATTTAACACATTGTATAAAACAAAGTCGCCTCCCGCTGTCTGTCTCTATGTATGCTTACATGTTTAAAAGTACGCGACGGATTAGATAGAGTGATTCTTGAGAAAGGTTTATATGTATTTTATTTAAAGGTTTATTAACTAGTGGACTCGACAGACGTTGTCCTGTCTTAACTATATCCAGGGTGGTTTTTGCCCAGCAGTGGATGTCATTTTTTTTCTTTCATAAAAACCTTCTGCTGTCATTAATAAGCACAGCAAAGAAAGAATTAGCAAAATCGGTCCACCCATACCGGAGTTATGGAATGACAACGAAAAGTGGCTTTGATTTTTATATAAAAGATAATAGAAGATACATGCATATAACAGCAGAAAAACACTATTAATATTTTAATTCTAATTTGTTACCTCCTCACGATATTTAAGACACAACGACTGTAAACGTCCTCAAAACTTCTGCACTACATCTTTTCGATAGATTACACTTGCACAGAAAAAATCCACCGCGTTTTGACCATTCCGTAAGTAAGACTGAGTAAGAACAATAAAACTTTAACTTATCAAGTCTGCCTCCGACACCTAGCATCACTCTCCCAGAAGCTATCCTTGTTCAAGAATAAAACGTGTCAGTATTAAGTAGATTCAATGTTGATTTTTCTCTTTTTTATATGTAAGTAATAACGTTGATTCTTGAACACTGAATTTTTACTCTTCCTATGTATAAACATAGTTTTAACATACACTGTTGTATTGGTCTAATACTGTAAGGATAGTGTTATAATGTGGATAAATAAATAAATGTTAATCACTCATCCATACAGCCTCCAGCTAACAGGGCTTCTAGAAAGAAATGACATCACAAATAACGCCCTGCGATTTATTTCTTAAAAAAACAAAACGGATTTTCATGATTTTTTCGAAAAAACTTACGAAAAAATGGAGCTTTTGCGAACATTTTCTGCAACCCCTTAGGTCAGTTTTAATTTTACATTCGTACACTTACGATTGATGATGCCGATGACTTACTATAGTCGGCGTCATCTAAGAAGAAAATTCTGACACATTGAGTCATTCTCATTCTCAAGAACATTTTTAACAACGGAAGTAACTGACAACCACATGTAGTAGGCAGTGACAATGTATCCCAGCGTTGTACAAACAATTTGGTCACTTTTTTCATGTTGCGTCTTTCTTATCTGCTTAACTAGGGCTTCAGAGAACTTGTTCACGTCAGGGCTACATCATATACCTAGGCGCACACAACCCTCAAATATATAGTCACAGCATTAATCCGTCCCAACTCGCGCCCTCCCTGACTGGCTGGCTAAGTGCTGTGGGATCTGGCAGCTGGGCAATACTACGCTGGTTCGAACCCCAGTGACGTTCACGGCATTGTTGAGGTGTCGAGATTTCGAATGTTGTTTCTTGCTACTTTTGGGGCGTGTAAGAGGAAATCGATCGACTCTGCGTAGCCCTTTGAGAAACAAGGGTACTTTTTGTAATAGTGTAGGGAGAGGCATTTCGGAGTACTTAGGGTTTACAGCCTCACGAATCAAAAATGAAAATTTGTATATCCTACACTTTTATAATTTTTGTTGAGTTTTGGGCGTATAGAGTTTGTATTTATGAAGTTTTAAGAATAAAATGCATTTGGCTCATTATGGCCCATGCACAGGGCAACATGGAGTAACCACGGGGCAATATGGAGTACCTAATCTATATCTCTATTATATAAAAATGAATTGATGTTCGTTAGTCTCGCTAAAACTCGAGAACAGCTAGACCGATTTGGATAATTTTGGTCTTGAATTACACGTGTAAGTTATGGGAACGTTTAAAAGGTGTATTTCATCCAACAAACGAGGTACAAAGGCGACTTCCTTTGGCAAATCGAAAGTTTGCCGGAACAGCTAGTATGTATATAAAAATGTATTTCTGTTAGTTAGTCTAGCTAAAACTCGAGAACGACTGGACCGATTTGGCAAATTTTAGTCTTGAATTATTCGTGGAAATTCAAAGAAGGTTTAAAATGTGTATTTCTAATACACGGGGTGCAAGGGCGACTTCCTATAGCAAAACAAATGTTTGACGGGGACAGCTAGTTACAATTTTTTTTTGCGAAAAGACTTAATCTTTGACCCTGTTATTGTTACTAAAGAACAATACAGATATTTTTTCTCACGTTTGAATTAATTAAATTAATTTCTTCCATAAAACTAAAACTCGCAAGACAGTTAAACTTTATCTGTAATCACAGGAAAAGAAACAAAGAGCGGACACTATAAAGTCTGCATAAGTTACTTATAAAAAAAACCTACAAATTAAATGAATTGAAACATTAGTTCGCTTTGAAATCGTTTAAAAATAATAGCCGACATAAAGCTCAATCGACCGTAAGGCGTGACACAAGTCAAACGTACGAACATACTGGAGAGCAAAAAAAAAAAAGTACCACTGCAATATAATGGTTAATCAAGATAATGAAGCGTAATTAAATTTCTCTTACAAACGACCCTGTGTCCCCTTCGAAAACTATTTAAAATGAATACGTCCCCACAATAGCGCTGCGCCAAAACGTCACAGAACGAATGCGCCTGGGGACAAAGACACAGCATGATCTGTCCAACAATGGCACTTTGAATAATAAATAAATATAAATAAATCGCCCACTACGCCGACTTTGCATTGAGGTAAGTACGATCTGCGATTATTTCATTTACTGCAGAAGTCCCGCCGCGATCTCGGTTGTAGATTTCGGGGGCGTGGTTTAACAATCAATGACGTGTGCGTATGATACAATACAATTTTGTATTCAAATTTTTCATTATTGATGCAAAATGCATGTAGATTCCGAAGTACTGTTGGTAATTGCAGGTCAAGTATAGAATCATTTTATTAAAACTTTAAACCGGTACGGTACAAAATTAACCATATGCATTCAGCTTACCTTCGTTGTTTGCCCGGCGACAGCCCGTGACCACGGTTCAAACTTTTAATATAATGCCAGTGCGAGTTTCCTTAAAACGATATAGAAACGTCTGACAGTGTGTGACAACTCAATACTTATTTTAAACTTGCCGGAGTCTGTGTTTCCTGCGCAGTACAGTCTGAAGGTCTTCAAGTCGCGGGCGAATAGGTACCTTCTGAACAAGTGTGCTCCATCGTAGACCACATCGCTGCTTAACATCAGGCAGGATGGTGGTCAAACGCTTGTTCATAGTGATAAAAAAAATATAAATTTTTGATATAATAATAATAATTTATTTATATTTCGCACAACACCATCTATGTGTAGCCTGACATGTCGATGGTCCCAATTAAAAATGTCGGTAGTGCAATTTTAGGAATATTGCAATAGTGTACTTTTCTACACCGTTACATTGGCGAAATTAAGATCTATAAACTTATACGTATATTACATCACGTAAAGGTACCAAAGATTATGAGCTGTTGTAAATTTGAAGTATGTACCACAAGTAGTTTAGTTTTAATATCCAAAACTATCTTCTCTCCTGAACATGTTGTTTTGTAGAACCGACTTTCTTAATACGGACCATCGATGTGTTCTGCTCAGCTCGCCAATCAGCGTGTTTATATACAAGTTAAACAAAGAAGGAGAGGTCAGTCCTATGCGTAGTATTGAATTGTGATGTTTTCATGTGAGGTCTTCATTAATTTTACGAAAAACTAAGTACCTAATTTGATGGGTTCATCGTTCCTATGATTTATGGTACACGCTGCTTCATAGCTACAGAGCGTGTCCACAGTCCACAAGGGCGCGGCGGGGAGGCGTGCTCCCGGCAGTGTCCCGCTGTGCTGGGACGTGATTAGGTGCCGCTGTGGGCTACTGGAGTGAGTGCTTAGTGGTCGATGATTGAGATGTTGATATAGATGGATCTTAAGTTGTTATAAAAATCTCCACAGTTTTTTTTTTTTTCACTGTTCATGAAGATCCAATGATCAAAGATGATGAAACGATTCTATTCAAAGATGAAAATTCTGCTCATAATATCCCGCATGGATTAATTACCAATTGTATTGGTGATTAGACCACGGGATGAGCAAAGGAAATTACGTATTTTATACAAATCAAAGTGATTCTGGTAATTACTTAATTATCATACGCAATTTTACACAACCAACGAATCTGCCGTCAAACGAAGGCGTAACATTTTTGGAGAATTGGTTGCACTTGGCAGGGTAAAATCAATCAACACAGTGGAAATTAAAAATTGGCTTAGCGCCTGTATTTTGGAAGACACACACGAATTGAATGACAAAAGTTACAGGACTGTCATCATTGACTTACTCTGTTCCAAGTAGTTTTAACAAACATCACATTATTTTCAAGGGAATATGTACTAAATTACTGTTTGAAGAGTCTGAAGAAAAAAAAGTCAAGATTTTCATGTCTTGGGCTTCAAAGAAACTCGTACACGTCAGGGCAACAAGACAAAATATACATACATACATACAGCAAAACATCCTTCATATACAGTCACAGCATTAATCCATTCCAACTCCGCCTAAATCCAATTTTTCTTCAAACATTACAATATTATTAGGTTCATTATCGCGCGTCTTCCGTAGGCTGTCACAGAAGTACCTACCTATAAGTATTTGTCGACTTCGAAGTACGTCACGAATTAAAATCGTTTGATTGAAATCTACTTACTGTAAAATCCGTGACATCTGGCACACAGTCCTAACAGCGAGCCGTGACAGTGACAAGCCCGCGAGACCACGGAGGAAGGTCCCCCCGGGGGTTCATCGATACCCCGAACTCGACCCACATAGTTCAAAATTGATTGACAGTCGCGACATCCGAGTTGTATGAAAAACATTTATGGCAATAATAATAGCGAAAGTTTAGATGAACGAGTGGATATTTGTATTTTTTAAGGAAACGCGCACTGACATGATATTAAAAGTTTAAAACGGGTATTATAGCGCGAAGATTAACCAAAGATAAGCATTCAGCTTACCTTCGTTGTTTGCCCGACGTTTCGACACAGTTACATGTGTCGTGGTCGCGAGCTGGCTGGAGTACGGCGGCGGCGGCGTTTCGTCGCAACGAAGGTAAGCTGAATGCGTCTCTTTGGATGTTTGTCGTTCTATCAAACGTACTAAAGGTATGTCGACGACATTTTTGAGTATCTGTTGCCTATTAATCAGAACAGCAGAGTATGTAGATTGCGTACAAATGTTATAAACGGTTGATTATTGGAGAAAGATGTTGTTATCTTCGTCCTAAGGCACCCAAGCACAGAACCTCCACAAGATGTCACCAGGCACTCCTGTCCGCGGAAACTTTCTTGACGTCGCTCCAGCCCAGTCCTGAGACTGTCATCTCGCCGGGGCCGCCGCGCGGAACCCTTTCCGTCTTCTAACCGCCATGAAAAGCAATACTGTCAATGTTGCTTGCTACTCTTCAAAGGGTTTGTCTGATCCATCATAACATCTTTGTAACGATGCTAAGCTACTATCGACATATTTCGTTCCTAAAGCGTACTTCGATGTTCATTAAATTCACTTATATCGCATACCAAGTCTCTGCATACCTCATATATGACTATGTATATGAAAAATAAATTGCTAATGTCAATATGATTCAATAACGACATAACTCAAAATCTACTGGAAAAAAAAAATTCGACACCAGCTGCACTCATCACACTAATCAAATTTGACAAATAATTGGTTGCAATTCAGCGGCGGGTGGCCGCCACGCGACTGCCGCGACATCTATTGAATTACAGACACAACACGCGCTTACCGTCCCATCTCCTTATATTGTAACCGATATCTGAGTGATGGGGTTACTTCTCTAGAAGGTAAATTTTGCGGTTAGATATCACTCGTAATTTTTCTCACGGTTTTCTGAGAGACACGTTATCTTGTCTAAATTGATCTGTTTAGATACGCGGCTTATATAGACTTTTAAGTTAGGCATGTAGACTTTTAAGTTAGTTATGTTTGTTTAATACACGCATATAATAAAAAATACTCATAACGGCCATGCATATTATAATTAATGCACAGGAAATTATCGTATGTGAAGCTGTTGAAGATACGGGTGCAATCGCGGAGCGCACAGTTTGTACTATAAAAAATATTTGTAAGGTCCTTGTAAAATTACGCCCTTGCTGATTTAAATGTACAAAATGCCGTGTGGTGACGACGAATAGAATACATGTGTCTCCACCCCAGCCCAACTTTTCCCGTCATGGGGGTCGTAAGAGGCGACCGAGGGAGCTCTCCAGAGAAAGGGCAGCAGCGCTCTCTGTGAGTTAAACCACAACACCACTGCGATCGCCAACCCGCCTGCCAAGCGTGGCGCTTACTGGCATTTCACCCCAAATGACGGATCTCATTGGGGGAGGCCCTCGTCCAGCAGTGGACGTTATGTGGCTGATGATGACGACTAGCTTCAGAGTACGGTTCACAGGGAAATTTTGGGCCAAACCAACTAAACTAAGATTATGAAGAATTATGTGCACCTTATTAACATCTCAAGTGGATGTTCATTCCGCAACGGTTGGCCATAAACCGTGAACGCAAAAACTCTGCCACATTTGCGGCCAATCCACTGCTAATCGCGGGTCACGTGCCGCTGCCATCTATACCCAACCTTCGGGGACTTACTAACCGTGACCGAAGCCCTAGAGACACTAAATATACGTGCCATATTTGCTTGAACACACGTGATTGAACCTTGTGCCATTTTAAGTTTCTACCAAATAACAGTTCAAGAAAATATTGTGGTTTCAGAAAAATTCTAGTTGTTTCAAGGGGAATTGAACTCTATATTAAAGAAAATTGTACAAAAACTGAGTTCGTATTACGATGTTAAATAAAATTAAGGGCTACGTTGTAACGGCACGCGACATTTTTTTTTTTTGTTGAGTTTGACACTTTTGCTATTTGCGGTTCACCGTCACTGCTTGGAAATTTCCGAATGGGAAAAATCATAAAATGAGCCCCGTGGCTTAACAAAATACAGAAGACCATAGTTCGCGTCTAGATAGTTCGGCAAAATATGTCCATTGACGGATTCACGCGAATAGAAGAAAAAACACATAGCACAGAGCGCTTTTTGTAAAATCCTGAGTTATGGCGTTATTCCATTACACCATCCTAAGGGACTCACGTAGTTCGCAGTAGTTTAGGCGGTTTTTCGTCATAAATTCATCAAATGAGTATCTATTATCCCGACTATATCTCTAGAGGCATAAGCAGAAACATGCAACTTCTACGGTAAAAGTCTTAAAGTTGACAAAAAAAAACTAATTTCTTTGACAAAATATTGCTTCTATCAATTGAATGGTACGATAAATTAAGTGCAAGACTGATTTGGACCTTAAGTCATAAAAAAACACCTCACGCTTTTTATTCCCAGAGCAAGACAGACAAAGGCTTTCTTAACAAATGTTTACGGTTCAAAGAGTGTTTGTTCTAACGTGATTGAGGATGAGCACACCGCTATATTTAAAATATACTTAAATCAGAAAAATTTGTACGTATTCTATGACAGCCTTCCCAAAAACGGATTTTTTCATGGTTTGAGCTTCTGTACTGGTTCAAATTCATAGTGGTGCATTAAGGTCACTTCATACACGCATATGTTGGTTCGTGCGTCAAGCGCGTCAAATGACGTGTGCACATCGTATTGTGCGATATTGCACACGGTTGAAGGAGTCGCGGCGCTATTCAAGTGACAAATAAATACTATGGCTCTTTTAGTTGGGCAAAGTTTAGCATGTAACTGCCAGGTTTGTTTTGTTATGTTAAAGGCTAAATGTATGTATGTAAAAAACTAAAATAAACACATTTTAAAGTTTTGTTTTCAGTTCGCTGATTCTTAACTACCTATATTAAAATGTGGATTAAAGTTAGATGAAAACTCAGAAATTAGCCTGACAGCATAATCACTCCATCCACAAAATAGTACTTGAAGACTATTTTGTCATTAAACTTTTACATTAGCTACGTTCTGCACTAGCCCAGCAATCAATATAAAAATTGTAATAAATAAATAATAATAAATATAAATATTTTACAAGAACACATACATTGCCTTCATCCCATGTTAAGTAGCTAAAGCACTTGTGTCATGGAATTTAGACAACGAAATACAATTAATTAAATACTACACCCAACAAGTACTTAAAACTTAATCGCCAAAGCACTGTCAGCGGTGGAAATCGAACCCACGACCATACGAAATAGAGGCAGACATAGTGACCACTACACCAACGGCCCCGTCATTATAAGACATATTCCTTTCAGAACGAGCAATTTTCATTTTAAAAAATCCTAATAAACAGCAAATTGGAAGACAAACAATCATAGAATATCGCAGTTGCATCTCTTTCGTGTCCAACTATCTTTGACGTACGGATTTTATTTAGAAAACTCCTCATTATGAGGCCGACCTAAGCACATGTGAATAGCGCCCCACAGCCCCAGTCCTAGCTCATGCAGTGTACGTATGACAGATGGGACGACTTCCAACGCTCTTTGGGGCTGTTCAAGTGATTTTTATTGGCGCTTTTTGGTTAACAAGTCATGCGCGATATGATTATAATAATAAATAACAGCACCGGTTTGTTTATTTTAGCAATAAAATAAATAGTTGACATTGTCTCGGGACATTTGAGACGCGGTCACCTGATGTCGTACTGAGATATAATTTTTTTTATTACTTTTTTTTATCACAAAATAACGTTATGTGAGTAAGTACATATGACACAAAGAAGCGTTTGTGGTCCAGTTGGTCGGATCCTTGACTTTGTAACCGGGAGGTCACGGGTTCGAATCTGGCTACTGAACGTGTACCAATGGGACTCTTTTTCAGAGCTGATGGGCTCACCCCCCGTCACGTTGGGTTAAATACGCTTGGTGAACCGTGGGCATTTGCTTTAGCAAGTACTCTGCCTACGCCGCTTTGGGATTAAAAGGCGTGAAGTGTATTTTTTTACAGGTACATCATAGCAAGTATTTGGGACATGTCGCTCATTTACTGCAACAACGCGATCGATGAATAAAAAAATAAAAAAAAATAAAATAAATACACTTCACGCCTTTAATCCCAAAGAGGGGTAGGCAGAGGCACTTGCTAAAGCAAAGTACCCACGGTTCACCAAGCGTATTTAACCCAACGTGACAGGGGGTGAGCCCATCGCCGTTATAGGGTTCACACTCCTTGTGGTGTGCGGGTTTCATCACGATGTTGTCCTTCACCGTAAGAGCGTTGCGTTGCGTGCATAGGCTCTGAAAAAGAGTCCCATTGGTACACGTCCAGTAGCCGGACTCGAACCCGCGACCTTCCGGTTAAAAGTCAAGTATCCGACCAACTGGACCACAGATGCTATTTGAGTTGAAGTTTATTAATGGAACATGAGAAGAGCATGCTCTCACTAAAGTAGGTACCGTCTTCTAGTATAGGACGCCTAGTACGCTAATACCATAGAGATCGTTGGTATTGGCTATGTGCGCGACGGTGGCGACGCGTAGCGTTTACAACATTTGCGGAAACTGTCAAATAATAACAATGTAAACATTGTTAGTTTTCTTTGCAAATATAAATAAAACCAAATATTAAAATAGTATTGTTGACAATATTTAAGTGAAATTTATTCAATAGTTTGTGAAATTAATATAATAATAAAACCGGGTTTGAAATTATTACACATACTTAGTATTAGTTTCCAACCACAAACTGAGATAAAAGGCAATAAATTAGTATTAGCCGAGCATGTAAGAACGCAACACGATAAAAAGTTAACAACGCAACAACAGTCATGGCCCATTTCTTTTCTTTGATTTTGTACTGCAATCAACACTTGACAGCTGATCATCCGCATTTGTTTCCAATTTCTGCCGTGTTGTGCGCTGCGGTCGTTATCTCTCTGCCACTCCTCGCTTTGCACATAGCTGCATAGTTACGCAGAATAGCCAGAATTAAAAATACAGTCACGGCCCCGTCAAAGGTGGTGTGCAATCGACCGACGCTCATTAGACCAATGGTGCGTACAGGCGGGGGCAGACACACACTCGCACAGATGGTCGTTATTATCACTTCGCTTGTAATTTTGTTGATTAAATTTATGCGAGTGGGTAAAAAAATGTATTTTTTTGTATAGTATCTGATTTGTCCAGTACAAGAGGATTATCGAATTGTCTAAGCCCCAATGCAGACTTAAAGTGACGTAGGAGGCATGTTTCCGAAGGCTCTTTCATTCCATTAAGGTTTATGAACGGATACATGGGAACAGATAGCGGGAAGCGACTCTGTTATATACTGGTGATCAGTGGCGTGCACACCATATAGGCAAAAAGAGACTGCCTACCTCACTTAGTATTTTGGCTACCCAACCTAATAAAAGAGTTGTTGCTAGATCCATTTTTGTTGTACTCACGACATAGTCTAACAAAGTACTGTGTTTTTTTTTTTGTGAGTAGAGGTACCTAGGTATATTTCGTAAAGACAAGTTACCTGTACATAGGAGTCAATCCTTGGGATTATTGCCTACCTTGTCACTGCTAGTGATAGTAAAGAAATGTAGAAGACGATTTCTTGCATATGCTATATATTTTACGTGTGTATGTTTTTGATAAAAAAAAATTTTCTTCAAATCGTGTTTATACTGCTCTAATAATGCGAGTACCATAGTTAAATATTGTTTTATTTTATAACCTTCATAACTCATGCAGTAGAGGGTTAAACTTTAATGAAATAAAATAATCGCATCTAAAAGTAATAGATATTATTATATTAATCAAGTACTTCAGCAAAATCACCGAACAAAATTCAATATTTGAATTCAAAATTACCAAAACGTTCGGTCACGTTTGATTTCCGAACTTCATTGTGGGCGGCGCTCTGCCATTGGCTGACGGCGACATGCTGTCTAATTATAAGGCGACTTGTCGACGCAATCAATTTGATTGACAGTTTAGTTGGTAATTATTATTATTATTCATCTACGTAATTACGATTTTGTGTCCCTACTCTACGAAGGTACGTACGAAAATCGTGATTTTAAGAAAATTATTTTGAAAGGTACTAGTGGCGTGCACACCATATAGGCAAAAAGACACTGCCTACCTTAGTATTTTGGCTTCCCGACCTAATAATAGAATTGTTGCTAGATCTTTTTTTGTTGTACTCACGACATAGGTTGTCGAAGGTCCTGTGTTTTAGGTGTTATAGGTAAGGTACCGATACTTCGTAAAGACAAGTTACCTATACATAGGTGTCAAAACTTGTTGATTACTTGTTGGTTACCTACCTTGTCGTAAAAGCCAGTGCACGCCATTGAAAGGTACCATACCCATACCAGGTGGATTTGCCATTTACGCGAACCAAACGGTTTGCGTCTACTTTCATAGTGCGAACCGCCAGGATGTGGATCGACTTGCCGGAGTGTTTCCTGTGCAGTACAGTCTGAAGGTCATCAAGTCGCGGGTGAATAGGTACCTAATGATCAAGTGTGTTCCATCGTAAACCACATCGCTGCTTAACATCAGGCAGGATGAAAAAAAAAACTATTTTAAGTGAAAAGTAATTTAATTAAAATAGTAATTTTAAGTGAAATATCAACATATTCTTGTTTGTTTGTGGAAAAAAACCGGTTTTAACCAGTAAAATTTTACAGATTTTGAAAAAAACCTCCTTTTTTTTGAAGTCGTGAATTTGTTCGATGAATCGAATACAGAAATTAGAAAAGATAATGTAGGATGAACAAGCTACAAAAGATAAAAAAATAGGTACCTAATGAACAAGTGTGCTCCACCGTATCGCTGCTTAACATCAGGCAGGATGGTGATCAAAGGCTAGATCATAGTTTAAAAAAAAAATGGCAAGAGTGAGTACAAAGACGAAGAGTCATAGATAAGGTATACTTGCATCTCTTTCATTTCTCTCACCTTTGACAGATTGACCTTTTTAAAAAACTCTTCATATTATAAGTGGACATTTTCCTATATGTCAATTTTAACACAGTGAAATGGCAACCCTATAAGCCATCTGTTGCAAACTTGAAGAGCATTCCACAAAAGAGCAATCGAATACACAATGTATCGAGTGGCGATCGAATCGAGTGGTTAATGCGATTCTTCTAATAACCACTTTTCAACCCAGTGAAAACGAAACGCTTTTATGCTAACCCTACGTGTACATAAAAACGAATCGTTGTTCGTTAGTCTCGCTAAAACTCGAGAATGGCTGGGCCGATTCGGCAAATTTTGGTGTTGAATTATTCGTAGAAGTCCGGGGAAGGTTTAAAAGGTGTGTTTTTAATAAAAAAAAAGTAATACTGAATGTGCGCGAATGAAATCGCGGGGTGTCCACTAGTTTTCGTATATTGTTGAAATTCTAATATAACTAATGGGAAAATGGAATAGGTTAACTTTTTCTGGGTAATACTAAACTACATACTAAGGTAATCTAAACAATGCTAGCTTATTAATGATGGCGGAATACCTAACTATTCCGAAGCTATACCTATCAGTCTCAACTTGTCACTTGTATGACAAATTCGGAACAACCAGTTTCAGTAGATCTGTAATAACCTTGGTATTAATGGCACTTCGCTTATTAGCAGTAAGACTAGTAAGGGAGGAAGTGAAAAATATGAAATACTTACCTAAAATGGGACTGATTTGACTTTTAAACCCAATATTATAAGTTCATCTGGCAAGTATCAAATGAAAGGGCACGACATGTATGATTAAAATCTGTTTATTAAATGAAAATTTGATAATTTGTTTAAAAGTTATGGGGGTTCAAAGTGGGGATAAAAAGTCGAGTTCATACAAATATGTTTAAGGGCCTATTTCTCTTTTTGACGTCATCATCGCTGCATACAAAATCGCTTTCCTATACGTATTATCACACACACATAGACAGGTATACAAAATGTCAAATGAAAAGTGTTTCGTTCAAATTTCTCGAGTTTTATAGTACCTACCCACATATTAGTTCGGGTTACACACATTAACATGTTCTAGGGATATTTCAATGAAACATCAATATCTAAAATCATACTAACTTTTTGTTAAGAAGTTATTTAATATACGATTATAATAATCTTTTGGTTAAAATTAAACAAAAAAAATTTTGAAAAAAAACTTCAAACATTTTTTTTTTTAAAACACACAACCCAGGGCGTGTCTATTCTCAGCAAAGAGCGCGTTTCATCTGGCATCCACTTTCCAGGATGTCCCCCTGCCTATAGCCAATCGGCTGGAGCTTTTAGAATTGACATTAACCCCCAACCTCAACTTTGTCTCCTATATTGAGGTTACGGCCCAACGCGCAGCCAAGAAGCTGGGCATCCTCTCGAAGGTGCGGCGGTATTTCACACCGGAACAGTTGTTCACTGTGTACCAAGCACAAGTTCGATCGTGTATGGAACACTGCTTTCATCTTTGGAATGGATCAGCAAAATACCAGCTTGAGGCTCTGGAGGCAATAGAGAGACATGCTAGAAGGTTCATAGGTGACGGCTGGGTGTTTGATGTTCGACTATAAAGCCTAAAACATCGCCGAAAGGTTACGTGCCTATAATATGTCTTCTATCGGGTGCATTTCGGAGAGTGTGCTACGGAGACAACCGCGAGAACGGCTAAACATCATCCCTGCCAGGTGGATATACCATTTACGCGAACCGAACGGTTTGCGTCCACTTTTATAGTGCGAACCGCCAGGATGTGGAATGGCTTCCCGAAGCCTGTCCAGGTCTGAACGACTTCAAGTCAAGGGTGAATAGGTACCTAATGAACAAGTTTGCTCCATCGTAGACCACATCGCTGCTTTACATCAGGTAGGATAGTGGTCAAACGCTTGTTTGAGAGCTCTTTTCTAAAGCGTGTCCATTGAATCAGGGTAAATCAGGAGATGGAGCAGGCCAGTCTAAAGATTAGATATCGTGCTGTTGTAACCAATTTTTAATTATACGCGCCGTATGTGGACTGGCATTGTCGTGGCTGGAAAATTTGTCGTCTGTGGGGCAAGATTACAGGCTCACCTCGGCTCGCGCACCTCATCCCGGTATTTTAGAGCAGTCACATTGCCTTGTATCCAAACGAGGTCCGTTCTACCGCCAAGACGGACGAATCCCTGCCCAATCCATAACTGTATCACCTTAATATGAATGAACTTGTTGTGGGTGCTGGAGTTTCAATCATGTCCACTGCTCTTAACATTCGTTCCTGGTCAAGTGTCTACGTGACATGATTCAATGAACACTCCGGTGTTCATTCGTTTGACAAAGATTTATAGAAGTTTGTGGAGTTTTAATCAAATCATACGCTTTTCCCTAGACCATGTTAATGTGTGTAGTTATACATATGTACCAGTTCAATGAATGCCTTCATTTTCAACCGCTGTTATCTTCTTTCGTGAAATCGGCATTAAATTTGGCTTCAAAAATCAAAACGCCAGTG
>SJJU01008507.1:0-12859 GCA_012932125.1 Conopomorpha cramerella | reverse complement strand
AGTGGCGATGCGTAGCGTTTACAACATTTGCGGAAGCTGTCAAATAATAACAATGTAAACATTGTTAGTTTTCTTTGCAAATATAAATAAAACCTAAGATTAAAATAGTATTGTTGACATTATTTAAGTGCTATTTATTCAATAGTTTTACTATAATATGAATATAATAAAAACTAATATAATAAAACACTTCTTTATTTTCACAGCAGCCATCCATTTTTTTCGTTGTTCTATTTTGTAGGACGCTCTTGGGAAAATATGAAATGTACATTTGCTATTGAGGCCGTTATTTTTACAGTTAACAACGCATTTCTTCGCTTTGATTTTGTATTCCAAACAACAATTTGACAGCTGATCATCCGCATTTGTTTCCAATTTCTGCCATGTTTTGCGCTGCGGTCGTTATCTGTCTGCCACTACTCGCTTTGCACATAGCCAACACTACAGAAAAATAATTACGTGATGGATTTCGAGGAAACTGCGAGTATAAACAGAATAGGTATAATCTGCATTAGGATGTAGGCTTTTAATTCAGAAATTCCCAACCATCACTGGTAACCTAAAACTTCCGGAGGCAAAGCTTAAAATAACTATGGCCAGGGAATTTCTGAGAGGGGCAGCGGCGCTCTCTGTGATTTAAACCACAACACCACCTCGATCAGGCATCTCCCCCAACTGATCCTGGAAATTATTAGATGGGGGCCCTAATCCAGCAATGGACGTCATGTGATGATGGTGATGAAACAATTAACCTCAGAATGTCTAATGATATTTACATGACTTTCAATCTTAGTTTGGTAGACCTGGGGCCTAATACTCGTACTTGCATCGCTCTGGCATAGTAACGGCAATGAAAGTGCATCGCCAATTTCTTTTCTTTCATTATACTGACGTCGGTACTTGAACAGCCATGCACATCGTTTTCCGTTACGATGCCAGAGCGATGCAACAACGATAATATACCAGACTTGGCTAAATTGTTGGCTGACCGTGCAAACACCAGTCGAGCGAGCGAAGGGCGTGTAGCTTTGTTTACTTCCAGTTCAGTACATGGCTAATCGCAGGCGCAGTTCCTTAAAAACTAAAAACCTACAAAAGAGGAATGCCGAAGGGGAATAAGACATAGCGAATAAAGTAGCATTTTTTTTCGTTTCCCCATATCTTTGACATATTTATTTTTTTAGAAAACTCCTCAATAGCGATTGGACATTCTGCAACGCAGAAGTGTGAAGAAAACAATTCCACACTAGTATGACAGTAACTTATTGCCCTCTAGTTAGAACAAAACAAAAAGTAAAAAAAAAAAACAGAAAAGCAAACATCTTGTCTTTTGCCACATCCACACAATTCCAAATCCAGCTGTCCCATCACAAACGAAATTATGTCCCCATATTGTGTCGTTAAAGAGACATCCTTTTTAGGTGACATCACAATTCACTGCTCAGAAACACAATGCGTTTGTGCCCGCGGTGAATGAGCTGAAAGCCGGTCCCTTTTGGCTGGTCAAAGCCAACGGGGACCTAGCAAAATTGAACGTTTATCCTGCCAAGGGCGGGAAAAGCACAAGTTTCCCTTTTCTGCGTAAATTAATTGACACAAATGCGTGTTTGGATGTGTGCGTTGTCAATTACGAGGGGACGAACACTAGTGTTAAGTTAAATATTTTCTCGGCTGAACTTTGCGAAGAATGTATCTTAGTTTTGAAACTTTTGTTCGGCAAAATTGGAATGGATAGGATGAAATGGATTATTGGACACTAGAGGTCGCCCGGTAAATTCCGTATTAACGTTTCTCTGATAAGTACTTTTACCCCCTTTTTTCCCATTAGCGTCTCGTCAAACGGAGTGTAGGACGCCCTCAGGCAAGGTGGACTGATGATAAGTCGAGAATGCGGGGAAATGAAAAAAAAATACCACCACCTTTTTTAAGGAAACGCGCATTGACATGATATTAAATGTTTAAAACGGGTATTATAGCGCGAAGATTAATCAAAGACAAGCATTCAGCTTACTGTTTCGATCTATAAATCTATAAATCCGCGATAGCTGAACATCTCCTTGAGAGCGGGCCAAACCACTGGATAGAACTTCACGATCCGAAAATCCTATCAACAGAACGCCGATATTATCCAAGAATTGTGCGTGAAGCGATAGAGATAGATAAATACCCCAATTTCAACCGAGAGGACGGGTATAAATTATCATCGACGTTGAAACCAGTGCTGAACAAAATTAAACCTCCCGCGGAAAACAGATCAACTTGTACAGCTGATGTCGTTAGTGTAACGTGTCGCAACAGTGACTTTTTGAGGGTAGTTCCGGATTCGCAGCCAACCAGTGAACGACGCCGCCGCCGTACTCCAGTCAGCTCGCGACCACGACACATGTAACTGTGTCGAAACGTCTGGCAAACAACGAAGGTAAGCTGAATGCTTGTCTTTGATTAATCTTCGCGCTATAATACCCGTTTTAAACATTTAATATAATACCACCACCATACAAAACAGATTTATTTTTTCCTTAAGAGATGTCTTTTTGTATGGGGGTGGGTTTTTTTTTATTTTATTACCCCGCATTGTCGCCATAGTAAAAGTTGTTCATATTGCCGAATCCAACAACGTTTCTAACACATTTGCTAGGGGTCCTTTTACACACAGTATGTGAGTATAATGTAAATATATAAAAGGAAAAGCTGACTGAATGACTGACTGACTGACATATCAACGCACAGCCCAAACGGCTAAACGTAGGGACTTGATATTTGGAAAGGACGTAGCACAGTAGGGGTGCGCTAAGGAAGGAATTCCCGAAAAATCCACGGGAACGGGAATAAACGGGAAAATTATTTTGTATGAAAAATCAAAATGGCTCAAGTTAGACGCTTGAAATTTGGGATGCAGGTACTACTAAACTACGCGAATGAAATCGCGGGGCGACCACTAGTGACATATACGACTTCTGGGGAAGTCATTTTGTTTGGTGGGTAGTGACTAGCCGAAGCATTCTCATACTATTGAATACTTAAAGTTATTCGCTTTGGACAAATTTCGCAGCCAAACGACAGAATCTCGAGTAAAACCGCGAGGCGTCCAACACATGTTTATAATTAATAATTTCCAAGAAATCTCTATTTGTAAAGGTATAAGTACATAATAAATGAACAAATGGCTTTTCATTTAGACCTACCATTAAATACACTGAAATTTTCATTGCCTTAAATATTTTATGAAATGAGCGACTTCAAGTCATTATTTTAGGTCGGACGGATTTGAAGGCTTTACCTAATTTATTTATGTAAGTGCTTTATACCGTTACTACAGGCTGGTGTAAAGCTTTTACTCATGACGTCGTTAGTGACTTGAATAAGGAATAGTAGGATAAGAAAAAGTTTACAAGAAGTTAGTGTTCAAGATTGAGGCTAGATTTACTAAAAGATACTCGTTGCCCGATGGAGGAACTTCTCTTCCTTTTTCATAATATTCTATGCTCAGGTTTCGCAATCAAATATAGTGACAGATTCTTGAGTATCATGATTCACTCCTTAAACCTTCGATCGGAATATTATAAATTGTAAGACCTAATTATTTTTTTTTAATCATGGCTTATAAAATAAATAAGATTAAAAAAAAAAGATTCAAAATGAAATGCTTCGGTGGTTTAAGCATAATAAGAGTTTAACGGAAGGTGACGTGAAAAGCACTCTAGTTGGTAATGATCATCAGCCACATGACGTATACTGCTGGGCGAAAGCCTGCTCCAATGATTTCCATTATAATTTGGGGTGAAACGCCAATAATCGCCAGGCTTGACAGGCGGGTTGGCGATCCTAGTGGTGTTATGGCTTAACTCACAGAGAGCGCTGCTGCCCGTTCTCTGGAGAGTTCCCTCGGTCACCTCGAATCCCAAGACAGAAAAAGTTGGGCTGATGTGGTGACACATGTATTCTATTCGCCGTTAGTAATTATGGTAATACCAGGTGCAGATATAATGGAGAACTGTAAAACTCCAAAAAAATCTTATCTAGATGTCGCTAGTAGGTATCATTAAAAAACACTGTCACGTTTAATACTGACTCCTTGAAGTTAGTTATTTTGTTGAGTTATCCCCCGTAATACAGCTAGTGCCATCTGTCATACTAAGAGAAACAATGGCCCTGAAAATTCGCCATTATTCGTAAGATTCAACGCTGAACTTTTTGTTGGCGATTTCCTATTCTAAATGAATAGGAAATCGCCAACACAAAAAGACCTAAAATAAAGTTTTGAAATCTTTCAGAAAGAAACGAGGAAGAAGTACCTACTTAAGAAGGCACTGCCTCGGTCAAAAATTTAAGTATGCAATGCACACCATACACGATAAAACCTGGACAGCAATATCTACACATCAAGTCCGGCAAATTGGTCGCCTTAGGACTGACGACACGTGGGGGCTCGAGAGACCTGGCACGTTCGTGATGGAAACCATTTCCAGTGTTGCATTTAGACATCTCACTTAACCCGAAGTGGGTATTATAATCCTTCACACTTCCAGCTCAGTTTATACTGGTGTTATTCCTGCTCTATTTGGACGGCAACCGGCACTTTCCTGGCCTTTTTATTGTACACAGATTGGAGTCTTCGAAAGCTAGTTTCAGCCGAAATTTCTGAACCGCGGAAGGTCAAAAACTGATGGAAGGAATGTGTGTGCAAAATCTTTATGTGGCAGGAATAAAATATTAGTATATACGCGACTCTTCAATAGTTAATGTGTGAGTTGAACTGGAAAAGTTTATGAATGACTTTCCTTTATGTAACGGGTATTATGAAATGTTACGGTTCATTTATTTAAATTCTAAAAATAAAAATATTGACGAGAAGGAAATACCCATGGATGTCGCTAAGGAGACAGCGATGACGTAATGTCAGACTTCTACCTGACTAATGGCCTTCAGCTATAACAGTTGATTAGTTCTCCAGCATGATTTATAGTGTGTATGTATATTTTCATATACATGTAGTGTTGTGTTCCTATGGCACCCCAGAGTGAGTTTGCTAATCGTTGGCATACAGCTCGAAGAACCTATGAAGCCTGTTAACGAATGAAGACGCGACGAGGACCCGACGCGAAGTCTCCGTAATGTAGTCGTCATGCCCCAGAAGGGGGAGAGTTGGCAACAAAACAGGGATGGACAAAAATAATTTGTATGGAGTCAAGAAAACGTGTGCGTTGAAAAGAGGCAAATGCAAGTAGACCCGCACGTCTCCAGAGAATGGCCCATACGCCCAGAGGCAGGTAGGGCTTGGGTGATGGTGGGGTTAACCCTGATATGGCACCCCAGAGGTGCAGAGGGCCTTGACAAGATCACGCCACGCCTTCCTGTCTTCAGCAACACTCTTCGCAGTTCACTCAGAGTATACATGTAATAAAGTTCAATATTGTCACATAAACAATCAACATTTTTTTTCTGCCTTAAAATAATTGATAAAAAAATCGTCTCTCAAAATTCAGTTGTTGACAATTTCGGTAGCTGTTTTTAGACTCGCTCTTGTTACTAACCTGAGGCACCAGACGTGCAAAGAGCTTTGGCAAAATGACTCCTCGCCTTCCTGTCTTTAGCAGAGCTCTTGAACTCGCAGTTCACTTTCGATGTTTCGATGCCAAGATTGAACGGCACTGCGTCTGACTTCCTTGTCGTTTGGAGGAGCGTTAGCTTTCGAGTGGCGGAAAGCGACACTGGCATTATTTGATGCTCCTCTTCGGACTGTGTGGACTATCCTTCTCCATTTCGTCATGGCGATTCGTCGCACAATCGTTCTTGGTAGCACAGTCTCCTTAGATTAAAGAAATTGCAATGAGAAAAAGAAACAAAGAAAATTTATTTATTCTCGAAACATAGACATCGCATTGTCGATATTCGACGGGCCCGTTGGTGTAGTGGTCAGCATGTCTGCCTCTGCTCCGTAGGGCCGTGGGTTTGATTCCCACCGCTGATAGGTATTTAGGTGATGAGCTTTTAAGTACTTGTTGGATTTGTCTGGGTGTTTTATTTATATAAGTATGTATTTAAAAGAAAAAGTATTTAAGTAAGTATATTTAGTGGTCTGCATTCCATAACACAAGTGCTTTAGCTACTTAACATGGGATAAAGGCAATGTGTGTGTTGTAAAAAAATATTTATTTATTTCTCGTCTCTCCTCTATTTTCGTCTGGGCCTCGACGTAAATACAAATGAAACAGTTAATGTCTTTCATTCAATGCAAAACGTAAAATTCAATTACATAGTAATATTAAAAGTCTACCGCGTAAGCAAACAGTCTCAAAATCTCGCGGAGATATTATTCCTGGGTGACATTGTATTCTCTAAGTACCTACTTAAAATTTAACAGTATTTTTATAGCGCATTGCAAAGTACAGCGCCAATTTGATCCTTATCTTATAGTAATTATAACATCAGTTACATTGTAGACAAAATTTAACATATTTTATTTTAGAGTGGCAGATGTCTCGACCATTCATGACAAGTTTGATTTTAATTTCGAAATACGAAAGTTACTGTTCCGTTAATTTGAAACAAGTTGCTCTCTTTTCTAATTGGAGATATTTAATTCCATTTGTAGCATTTCATAATGCTGCTCTTATTTATTTTTTAACTAGCTGACAGGCATTGTTTTGCTCGAAATCATGGAAATCCGTTACGTACTTAGTTGTTAAAGATCTATGCATACATGGGGACAAACAGCGGGAGACGACTTTAGTTATAGTACTACGTATTGAATCTATTTAGTTTCACATATCCTGATATTTTTTCTGTAATCAAATCTTGATCACAAAATTAGCATTGGTCGCAGTAGAGATACTGGGCACAACAAAGTCAGAAAAATGAACTGACCCCAGTGCTAGGCCCGCCTACATTTTTTATTAAAGTTCCCTTCGATTTATTGGATTTGCCATCATCAAACCTTTCGTAATGTTTGATTCTTACCAACAAAAAAAAAACATAAATATCGGTTCAGAAACGACGGAGTTATCGGCGAAAAAACATAAAAGGAAAACAAGCATACAGAGTGTAAAAGGACCGTAGTGTGTAAATGATCTTAGAAACGTTGTTTGGATCGTCAATACGAACAACTTTTGCAGTGTTTTATGTCTGCATACAAAATATACATTTTGAACCATTTTGGGGCTAATAACTGTTTTGTCCAACTAGTTGAATCACGGGCCTTCACTGGCTGCAGTAGTCCAAATATAAAAATGAAATAATTTTTCAAACACCGAAAATTCTTTTCTAGATGTCGCTAGTAGGTCTCCAGTCCAGGGAGATTTCTGTCAGTTATACTTTTGTACGTTTTGTATTATTTGGGTAAGTTATTCATAGGACCACCTTGGAAATATATTTATTTTAAATAAAAAGTCATTAAATCGTTTCATGAATGGCGGAGTTATCCGCGAACAAACATAAAAAAGCAAATAGGGTCGAATTGCGAAGACCAAGAGGTCAAAAAGAATACTCTTTTTTTAATGCGCACAGACATTATAACTCAATATTGTTCACAGGGTATAAAGGCGCGAATTACGTATAATCAAAGACAAGCTCGAGCTTACCGTTGTTATTTTACTAGACGTTTCGACACAGTTGCATGCGTCGTGGTCACGAGTGGTAAGCTTGAGCTTGGCTTTGATTATATTCGCGCCTATATACCCGGTGAACAATATTGAGTTAAAACGATCACTCGTTTTCATAAAGTAAGTACCTAATGAACAAATATGCTTTATCGAAGACCACGTCGCTGCTTAACATGAGGCACCACCAAGCGTTTGACCACCATCCTCTTCTCATTGTTGTATTCTACTTCACTGTGTTTAAAAAAAAGAGTAATCCCATTACAGCACCGCGAGCTGCGATTGGTGGACGTTGCCGAAAACGAATGGATCGACACGAAGCGAAAGAACGATTTCTTATTCGTTGCAACCCCACTGTATTCGTGAAATTCTAAACTTATTATAATGCAAAAGTTTGATAGAATGTGACACTTCCACGGATACAACTGAACGGAATTCAATAAAACTTTACAATAATGTAGCTACTCGTTGGTATAACACATCATCAGCCACATAACGTCCACTGCTGGACGAGGGCCTCCCCCAATGAGATCCGTCATTTGGGGTAAAATGCCAGTAATCGCCACGCTTGGCAGGCGGGTTGGCGATCATAACACATAGGGTATATTTCATCCCGAGTTTCCCGGAACCGGGATAAATTATGAGTATAAGGTGGATGGCGGTGGAGAGAGGAGAACCGAGATATCATCATCTTCATGAGCCTCATGACGTCCACTGCTGGACGAGCGCCTACCCCAATGATTTCCATAATCATTCGGGGGGATATATTTACTAACAACCGCCACGCATGGCAAACGGGTTGGCGATCGAAATGGTGTTGTGGTTTAACTCACAGAGGGCGCTGCGACCCGTCCTCTGGAGAGTTCCCTCGGTCGCCTCTTACGACTCCCACGACGGGAAAAGTTGGGCTGTAGTGTCATCTATTCGCCGTCACCACACGGCGGCGAGGTTTATCCAGTACTAAATAATGTACCAGTTCAGTACTACAGTTTACCTGTCATGGAAGTAACGGAAAGGTGAACGCCAGCAAAACTTCACGCCTGTCTTTCAGAGTGACGGACTAGTCAATGCTTTGTTATTTGATCTAAACGCCGTGAAACCAGTTTCTACAACATCTGAAATACTGACTTCTTACATTTTGTAATTTCGTTGATATTTATCCCACCTAATACAACTAGCGCCATCCCTCATAACTAAAAGAAACAAAGGCTCTGAAAATTCCCCGCTGGGTCGCAGTATATTTTAAAAGTTCCGTGCTTTCAGAGGCCATTGGTACCAACTAGTTGAACAGAGCAATTGAAACACTGTCCCCGTAGGATTCGAGTAGAGATCTGTCATTTGCTTAAGGGATTTTCAGAAAACGGGCTTAAAGACTAATTTACATTGTAATCTCTTCAATTTACAACGATTGATATTTTTTGTATGTTTCTTGAAGAGTGAAAAATAAGGGACACCTATTTGCGTCTGTGGTCCAGTTGGTTGGTACCTTGACTTGTAAACGGGATGTCGCGGGTTCGAATCCGGCTGGACGCGAACCAATAGGACTCTTTTTCAAAGCCTATGTATGCAACGCAAAGCTTGTACGGTGAAGGACAACTTGTGATGAAACCCGTACACCACAAGGTGTGTGGCCAAACCCTATAACGGTGATGAGCTCACCCCCTGTCACGTTGTGTTAAATACGCTTGGTGAACCGTTGGAATTTGCTTTAGCAAGTGCCTCTACCCCGCTTTAATAGCAAAAGGCATGAAGTGTATTTATTTAATTTTTATGTTACCTATTTTTATCATTTTCATTTTGATAATATCTAGTTTTCATTCAGGGAAAACTTCACGTCTGCCTCCTCAGAGGGTCGAACTAAACTAACGTATTGTTATTTGATCTAACCGCCGCGAAATCGGCTTCAACAATATCTGCTTTACTACACTATATTACATAACACATACGCGCATTCTAACACGCATCCATTCTCACACACAGACACACACACACTCATGTAACTGTATCTACGCATATTCTTAGTCATAAATCTGCTTTGTACAGGGTTACCTAGGTTCATTTTCATTTAATAGTTATCATTCAGAGAAAACTTTACGCCTGCCTCCCAGAGGGACGAACTAAACTAATGTTTTGTTAAATCGTGAAAGTTACTACACTATTCCACATAATATCGTTTCAATTGATAAAACATTTCTATATAACCATATCGATATATCCGTTCTGTACCAAACGTGGAAACAACGGCACGTATCTTCATAAATCCAAATGTTGAACGCACGCACTTAGAATAATTTATCATGTTAAAGAGTCAAAGGGTGAAAGTGGGACGGACTGAAATTTTCGGGGCTATTTGTGATATACATAGACTAGGAGACGGCACGCGGTTTCGGTCGCGTATTTTCTTTTTATTTCTTTCACTTTTTTTGTATTTCTATGATTGTTAATTTCGGGGTTATTTGTGATGTACAGTCGGCCAAGAATCTACTCTACCACCCTAAGGTTGAAACTCATATGAATGTCATTTAATATGAAGGTTCATTGTTCACTTGTCACAGTATAACAACTCTACCTTATTGATGTTTTAGTGATACAGGAAGTGTCATCGAAACTGATAGACCATTTTCTTGGCCGACCGTACATAGACTAGCGACTAGCTAGGAGACGGCAACCGGTTTAAGTCGCGTGTTTCTTTTTATTTCTTTCTCTTTTTTTTTTTTGTATTTCTAGGATTGTACATTTCTACTTCTTCTGTCTTTGGTTAATTTCGCGCTACAATACCCGCTTTCATAGTGCGAACCGCTAGGATTTGGAAGTCGGAGTCTGTGTTTCCTGCGCAGTACAGTCTGAAGGTCTTCAAGTCCTGGGTGAATAGGTAGCTAATGAACAAGTGTGCTCTATCGTAGACCACATTGCCGCTTAACATCAGGCAGGATGGTGGTCAAACGCTAGTTCTTAATGATAAAAAACAATACCCGGTTTAAACTATTAACATAGTGTCAGTACGCGTTTCTTTAAAAAATAGTTTCTTTTTTGTTTTGTTTTACGATTTTACGGACATGGCGAATGTGAGAACCCACATGGCCTTCTACCATATTCTTATTTGTCAAATTTTCCAGGAGTAATATATCAACCGTTGATGCTCAGGTTCAGCTTGTTCTGGGGCCCCGATAATTACGTGTGATTAGCTACTGTGGGGTTTTTCTGGCTTCGAGCCCCATACAATCCCCACCATAGGTACCCGTTAACGCATTTCTCCATAATAAGGGGGCTATTTCCTAATACATCAAACTAATATTTTAACGCGAATGTTTAAATAAATGTCTCCACGCCTAAACAACTGAAAGGACTTCTATAAAACTTAACAATAATGTTGGAATAACACACATGGTATATTTTATTCCGAATTTCCCGCGGGAACAACTCAAACATTTTTAAAGTTCACTACAATGTATTTGTTGCAACGATGTGTAGTTTAGTATTCCAACAATTAAATAGGAAACATATACAGGTATATTCAGAACTAAACGACAATTTATTGACATAAAATAGTTTCATTAACATTAACACAAAAATAACAATAACAACAAAAAATAAATACAGTCAAACAAAATAGAAATTCAGGACAATTAACACAAAGAAAGGAAATAAAAAAAATTAAATAGGTATTTTTTTTAATCACTCCCGAAGTTTAGAATATTTACTCTTAATTTGATGCAGACATAATCCGGACCATCCGGGCGTTCCGGGGCCAGGAATATTTGTAATGTTCGAGAATCTATCAACCCTGTCAGATAGTTGGTGCAGCATTCGCTTCCCGGACAACGGTTTGACCCCGGTACGCTTTCCCAGTCGTGCCGCCTCTGAGCGTGACCTTTCCCCATTGAACTTTAACCTATTTTATGCTGGATTTAGTAGATGACTTCGATTTGGATTAAACTAATTTCGGAGCTAACTAGTTGGGAATTTCCTTTCACGTACCGAAACAAGTTACCAAATATTTCGTAGGAAATGTCACTGAGAAGAAAATTCAAACAAACAAACAAATATTTCCTCTTTACGTGTATACATATTCGTCCTTGCCGGATGAATTGTATAAATTGCATGATTCATTTTACTTTTGTGACAGGCGTTGATAACAAGGCCACTCGGCCATTTGCAGAGGGCTTTTTCCGTATTCCAATTTTAACTTTTGTTTTTAAATAATTTTTTTTTGACAAATGGAGACCTGTAGTCTCTGCCTACCCCTCTGGGAGACGGGCGTGAAGTGTATGTATGTATGTATGTATGTTGGGCTAGCAAATTGTAACTAAATACTAACTCCGTATTATGCTAAATGTGGTCGAAGGATCCTGCTGATCATCCCCTTTTGGGGATTACGGACATGAGAATATGTGATATAAATTTCCATGACACCCTAATGGCCCACGATATTAGAATATTTTACGAACAAATTTGGATTTACCACTTACGCGAACCAAACGGTTTGCGTCTACTTTCATAGTGCGAACCGCCCGCGCCAGGATGTGGAAAGACTTGCCGGACAGAGACTGTTTCTTGCGCAGTACAGTCTGGAGGTCTTCAAGTCACTGGGGTGAATAGGTACCTAATGAACAAGTGTGCTCCATCACAGACCACAGCGCTGCTTAACATCAGACAGGATGGTGGTCATACGCTAGTATATGCAATAAACGCAAGATGGCTGGCGGAAGCTGGATGCGAGAAGCCGAAAAGAGATCTCAAGGGCGTGCAATTGGAGAGGCATGTGTCCAGCAGTGGACAAGTATGTGCTGATCATGATGATGATGGTGAAATCCCATTTATCGAAGCCGTAAATTGTACAAAAACCTCTAATCACCACCGAAGATTAGGAGTCGGGGCAAAGCAGGATGCTGATTGATAATTTATCTTAATTTATTGTAGTTATTTATTGTATTTGTGGTTCACGAAATGTGGAACTCTTTATTGACATTTTGTACGAAGCAATGGCAAAATAAGAATGAGAAGTCGCAGTATTTAGTGCTTATAATTAATTCTTCTTTTACTGAGAAATTCGAAAAACACGCTTCAAAAATTATAAGGTTTCAGATAGACAGCTTACTTAGTGGGCATGCTTTTGGGGGCTATGGTAAAGAAAACCACCGAGACGTTCAATTATCTCGAAAGCTTCGACTCGTAACAAGAACATTAATATTACGGGAATCTCTACAAAGCATGCTAATTATAGCATTGTGTATCCAGTACCTTTATTGTCACTTTTAGTT
>SJJU01008505.1:0-20290 GCA_012932125.1 Conopomorpha cramerella | reverse complement strand
AACCTTCTTTCAAATATAATTCAAATAATACTTAGTGTCTACCAATTACGTTTTCTACAAAATCATGCTATGTTTCTGAACCCATATTCTGAAACTCCCCTTTAAGCACTGATATATGTGCTCTAGTAATGTTTGTCTTATTCTAATCGTGTTTGTGCATAAGATAAACTATTCTCAAGCGACTCTTTGATACTGATAACTGCTTAAGAATACGGGAAGATCCATATTCTGAAAGTACTCTTAGGCGTCATTTGGGGACACGGCGCGTTGCGCGTTACGTCGTGCGCCCATACATTAATCGTTTTAGACGGTCCATTTATTCCAAATGTATGAGCGTCTGAAGCGACGCGCAAAGAGCTGCGTGTCCCAAAATTAGTGAGTTCTTACGCAGTTATCTACTCTAGTAACTTTGGTCCGTAAGAGGCGAACGAAGGAACTCTCCAGAGAACGTGCAGCAGCGCTCTCTGTGAGTTTAACCACAACACCTCTGCGATCGCCAACCCGCCTGCCAAGCGTGGCTATTATTGTCATTTCCGCCTAAATTATCACGGAAATCATTAGGGGAGGCCATCGTCCAACAGTGGACGTCATGTGACTGATGATGATGCTTAAACAATACTTTGGTACTGGTACTGATTATGGTTTCAGAGTACGTGTCCAAGTGCCTATAGGATACTTGATGATCTTAGCTGATCGTATGGTCGACCAAGAAAGCTGTCTTTCAGTTTTGATCACAATTCCTGTGTCATTAAAACATCAATAAGGCAGAGTTGACATATCGTGACAAGTAAAATATGAACCTTAATGTCTGATGACGATCGTATCGGTTTCAACTTTAGGGTGGTATTATTATTTATTCCCACCCACTTTCCCAGTGGTGTGTAGTTCCTGTTAGAGCCAGGATCTACAGCGGCATCCAGAATGACCAGAGCTCAATCAATGACGACTGGGCTAGATCCCAGGGGGTGCCTAGCCTTCTGTCTTGGATCCCACATAGTAATTAAGCTAAAGACGGTAAAGAAATAAGAGTTGCATTCAGCGCATATCTACATATTTTCCCTCTTATTTCTAACAATTAAAATTGCCATTGCAATGCCTAAGGAAAAAAACATACACACATCAAAAGTCTCTAGGGATCAAGTACATTTTAGAAGATTGCAATAAAGAATATATTTTACTAAAACTGAATTCATTAAGTCATTGATACAGGCATGGGAAATTAGGTAGGAGACCAATCCAGAAGATTAGATTTGATTTAAATAAATTATATATTTTTTTATAGCTAAAAATATTCTTGATCCCTCGATACTTTTGATGTGTGTATATGATTTTTTTCCTTAGGATGGTAGACGAGGCTTTTGGCCGACTGTACAATAGCTTTGTGAATGTAAGTTTAATAATCTTACACGCTAGCGCAAAGTTTTCTTTCGCACAGGTGCAACTCTCAAAGTATTTACTAACTACTTTCTTAGGAAGGGAATAATGGAATTTCCACACGAAATTTCATAACTTTTAATAGGTGTGTGATTCGATTTGAGATTATATGAATTATTGTTAGTAGTTCTTTCAAAGTTGTTGGTAGTTTGTAGAGATACCTTTGTCGTAGTAATGGATTAGTCTATAGTTACAAGTGGAATGTGTGTTGTTAGTAATCCGCTCTAGGGATTTAAGTAGAAAACATTTAATAGTTATATTTAGGTTTTGGGTAAAATTGGATAAACATTTTTACTAAGTTAAAGTTCTGCCAATACTACTTACTATTATTATAAATGCGAAAGTTGCAGATGTGAGTTAGTATATATGCATGTTCATTACATATAAAAAAATACACTTCACTCCCTTTTGTTCCCAAAGCGGGGTAGGCCGACGCACTAGCTAAGCAAATGTCCACAGTTCACCAAGCGTTATTAACCCAACGTGACAGGGGGTGAGACCACCGCCGTTATAAGGTTCATAGACCATGTGGTGTACGGCTCTTTCCATTTGCAGGAACATGTCTTGCAGCCGGTCTAAAACCCGCGAACTCCTGGTCACAAATGAAGTATCCGACCACTGGACCACGGCAAAACTACTGAAGGGATTTAATTTGAAATTTGATAGGATGTTTGATTACTAACAAGGTTTTGTAACTAGCTATGCTAAGCGGTGTTACCCGCAGTTTCTCGCCTTCCTGCGGGAATTTTTTCTTTATCTGGGTGATTCATGTCTTTACAGTCTCTTCAAAATCCGTTCATTTCTTTTTCCGTGAAGGAATAACAAACACATGTACGCATTGCAACAACACAAACACGTGCATTGAGGCGCCAAAAAATAATAATAAAGAAGATACTCCACCTATTTTTAATCCACTCTTCTTCGTCCCTAGTTCTGTCATTAATATCAGATATAATTTTAATGTCAGATACATTATCGGTTAAATCACGATAAAATGTCTTTTTTTTGGTGACGTGGGGAGAATCCCTTCGGATTCCCCGTCGTCTGCAGGGGTGACGACGAGGATATGTGGTGAGTCCTCTAAAAACCCCCCCGATGACTTCTCCGAGCGATGAGCCGGCGCCCCCGGAACACCCTGAAGAGTATAACACCCAGGGGGGCACCGGCCGCGCAGGCCCCTGCCGTGCGCGCGAATCGACCCCCCGGCCCTTTTAGTCGCATCTTACGTCAGGCAAGGGAGAACTTCAGTCCTATTCTAATGCTCGGAACTGCAGGGCTCACGGCGGAGTCGGACCCCGATCTCCTGGGGTCCAACAACTCCCCTACATCGACCGGCCGCAGAGGATAGGGAGCGCAGGGCATCGAGATACTGACACTCCTCTTCACGCCGCCATCTAGCGGAGGCGGCCCGCAAGGCCGCTGAGGACAAGGACAGCGGCGGTCGACATACCGACCGTCCTCTCCCTCCGCGGCCTTCATTGCGTCCGCGCCGGGACGCAGCCTGAGACAGCGGTCTCTCTCAGGCCGGCCAGTCAGCCGGTTCCTAACTCACTGACCGGCCCAGTGGGTCTCCCTTCGCTTCCCCGGGTACTAAGCCCCCTCGCCACGACAAGGCCCATGGAGGGGGACGATAAAATGTCTGTCATTGCGCTCAGAAATCCAAACAGTGGACTCTGTGGCTATTGTAATTTACATATTTAATTTTCCGGAGAATGCCATATTTTATCGGCAGAGCATGGAGCCAAATGTCAAAAGTATTTGTTTATTACTAATTTTTTTATTAATAATTTAGCAATAATATTTTTATTAGCCATTAAAAATCCATTGGTAACACAACAGTTTCAGGGCCCCTGACGCACGGCAGCCGGTCCATTCAATACCCGAGTAGGTATCTTTTGTATGAGTTTCAAGGACTATCAATTCTTGCACGTGATGAAAGTTATTTATCTACGTATTTTATTTTATAACACAATATTGTCATAATAGAAACAAAATATTTACGTAACTCGGCAGCTGTGTCTTTTCCTGCTTTTCATGAAAAATAGAACAAATATATAAAAGTAATACTTATGTACACTCTATGCTTATAGATAATGTGTTTTCGTAAAAGTTTATTATTATACCATTAAACATGTAATGTTAAGTTTTACATTACGTGACGCTAAGGTTAGCATTGTTAGGTTTTAGGTAAACTACTGGACTCGACGTAGACAAAAATATGTTAGTACGTAATTGTAGAATATCATCAAGTAGATGGGCCCTTAGGATTGGACTATCGGCGGTGTCGGTAATAACGGTATCCCCTGTCTGGCGTATGAGGGGTCCTAAAAGGGGTTCATCGTGGCCGTAGGGTGTGAAGTGGGGTTCCCGGCACCTGCGAAGGAGGTCCTGCGATGGACGAATGCCTGAGAATGCGAATGAATGTGTTGAAAGGTGAAAGAGGGGGCTGCTCGAGAGGACGACTCACCTTCCTACCCGAGCCACAGCGGCCACTCCTTGGATGGCCTCTGGGTGCACAGAATTGGAACAGCACCAGCGTTGGCTGAAGGAAATCGGAGGTGTTTTAGCTTTTTGCCAGACTTTTGAATTTTGCCATATGGCCCCGTCGCCGTCCCCATAGGGTGTCCTGTCATGAAGATTTCGTCACCAAAAAATTGGATAAGTACCATAAACTACAAAAATGAGGAACACAATTTTCTTTATCTTCTTAAATCCAGCGTGTGCGTGCAATATGCCAGTTCATCAACCGCTTAAGTCGCACGGCTACGGTTATAATCGCTAAGAGATTAAAGTCACGTTCATGGTCATTGATCGTGCGGAACTACCTTCGCGGCACAAGATCAATGTAGACAGCATTCAAACCGCGCGTCACCGTGTAGTAAAGTTTGAGCCTATTGCGGTCCATTCATTGGTTGAGACAGTCACATACATAAAAAAAATTGTCACAAACTGCACAAATCGAAATATTCCGAAATGAGGATGTTTACAAAGCGCGGCGACATCCTGTCTAATGAACTTAGCCTTGGTAATAGTAACAAACTATACAAGTTAAAGTATCAGTCAATAAATCAATCAGTACATAATCTCGCTATACTCGAATAGACGAACAGGTAAATAGACAAGCGTTATCCAGCGTAGATCACATCGCTGCTCAATACCAGCCGATTGTGATCAAAAGCTTGGCTAAAGGACCTGTGCTATGGCACACAGCGTATTTTAAACGCACAGATTACTGCGTGTACGGGTTTCAAACGAGATTCCAACATCAATGCAAACGCTACAAACAGCCTCTAAAGCGTCGAAGATGCGCGTTCCTGAAACGCGCGTCTTTTCCACGTTAATAATAATACTATGGGCCTAAGAGTAATAAAAGATAAATCCCCTTTTTTTTGTGTGAAGATGCCTCATTGATACACGTCTCATTTTGACAAAGGCATAAATGAATTCCGTATCCCATTTCCTGTTATCGTGAGAAACCGGGCCACCGTTTACCGTCTCGTCTTTGAACAGCGATCATACTCAGCGGATCTTTGAGCTTGTATAAGGAACGTCGGTTCGCTGTTGCCTTAGGCTGGTGTTATTCTAAAAGTAAACATGGATTTTTTACTCGGAAACTGGTAAAATGAATAACCAACGAATATTTTTCGCTAACAGTTTGCTATACAGTAGCTGTTCAATAAATATTTACAAGAGTTACTGTAGCTTATACAATACTTCATGTTCAGCTGTTTGTTTGTGGAAAATCGAATTTTATATGTAAGTTTATTTGAACTAGAAAACTGAGCATAAACATAATATTTGTTTTGCCGAGTCTATTACAGACTATACGAATTATAGACATGAGTTTATGTAAAAGACCGCTTGGCCTACAAAATAATTAGCGCGTGCAAACATATAAACTTGACAGTGGAAGAGGAAGACCAAAAAGATAGACAGTGTGAAAAATAATATATGTTGGAAGGTGTAACTTCAGAGATGACAACAATTAACGGCGAAAGTAAACGTGTTGCGCTGACCCCATCTAACCCCCTAGCACAACGCTCCAAGAAAGTAGTGACAACACATATAACGCGTTGCCATTTGTTGAAACAATCTGAGTCGCATGAAACGTGACATAAGATCCAATCAGAGAGCGTATTTGTTCTACGAGTATGTCGTCTCTTTATTGACATGCGTGTTAGGCTTGCCGTGAGGTGACGGCGAATAGAAAACATGTGTCACCACCCCAGCCCAACTTTTCCCGTCATGGGGGTCGTAAGAGGCGATCGAGGGAGCTCTCCAGAGAACGGGCAGCAGCGCTCTCTGTGAGTTAAACTGCGATCGCCAACCCGCCTGCCAAGCGTGGCGATTACTGGCATTTCACCCCAAATGACGGATCTCATTGAGGGAGGCCCTCGTCCAGCAGTGGACGTTATGTGGCTGATGATGTGTTAGGCTTGCTGGTGTGCGATAAGGGCAGGTAAAGGATGATGTTCATGCCCAAAAATGTTACTTTTTCTAATGAAGCAGTACTAAATGTGCGACAAGCTTTAAGAAGACGAAGGTATTTTAGATAAACGTACCCTGTAGGCTTTCATTTTGCGGAGTTGTTTGAGATTGACACAGAGAAACGGTAACTATGCTCTATTCAACGAGTAGATAGTGGAGCTAGCTTCAGCGGTTTTGTTTAGTTAATAGTGAACGAGCGCAGCAGTGTTATTTTTAACTAGTGGACGCCCCGTGATTTCATTCGCGCAGCATTAATTTCTATTAAAAATACTACCAAGTTTTTTAACCATAACCATAAAATTAACTTATCTTTTTTTCACTTTGAAAAATCATTTCTTATCTCACGTAAACATATTAAAACAAAACCTGTGCAAAATGTCTTCTTTCTAAGGTTGATGAGCCAGTGATGAATAAATCAGTCACAACTTTGAGTTGTATATATAAATATATGTTTGTCCCATTATGTTTCGAACTGAAAATAATCTGTCCCTCAAAACTTTAAATGACGAGATGGAGAACAAACTAACATTTAATGCCCATAGACTAATACCGTAATACAACACAAAATTTTCTAAAACGTAAAGTGTAGTTTTGTTCTCCAAGTCCTCAAAAACCGTATTCTTACGCACACATTACTCACTTGATAACAGTTGATTAGAGTTGTACCTGGAGGTATTATAACGCTGTGCATGGTGTAAATTGGTATCGGTAATTAACCACAATGTCAACTGGAAGGGTAAAAGGTTCCAGTAGCCCTTTGAAATCCCAAACTTCATTGTCTGGTGATTTGTGGCCTTCCGTCCGAACGTTGTGTAGCAAAAGTTGGAATTTCCATTCAGACGGATCGTGAGGCAAAAGTAATTTATATTGCAAATACCGCGACTTGACAAATTAATCTACGAAGAAAATATAACAGAGGTTAGAGGACCGTAACTGGGGTTATTATGGTATGAATGTTTTTTTTTTTGGAAATAAATGCACAACTATGTAGTTTTGGCACTTCAACGGTTTTTCTGTAGCAGGTGGATGAAAAATATAAGATCAGGAGCAGGCAATAAACATCAGACGAATAGAATACATGTGTCACCACCCCAGCCCAACTTTTACCGACGTGGGGGTCCTAAGAGGCGACTGAGAGAATTCCCCAGAGAACGGGCAGCAGCGCTCTCTGAGTTAAATCATAACACCACTGCAATCGGCAACCCGCTTTCTAAGCGTGGCGGTTATTAGAATTTCACCCCAAATGACAGAAATCATTAGCGGAGGCCCTCTTCCAACAGTGAACGTTATGTGACTCATGATGATGAAGGCAATAGAAGTGTGAACTGGAAACAAGATTCTGCAAAATTAACATTAACAAGATTATACCAATTCTATGCAGCAAAAATTCTACTGTGTAGTTCAACAGTCCCATCCCATTTACATCCAGTGTTAAAATACTGTAAGCAGACAACCTATCGTGAACAAGTCCGTAAACACTGTCACCACGTAACAGATAATGAAGGCTTTGAGGCCGCGAGGGGCTGGCGAGCTGCCAGAATGGATTTGTCGAGTCCAACAGGTTCCCAGTACCGAATAAATTGCATGTTTTATTGAAACATACCATTGTTTGTGAGCTCGTGATCGAAATACCGGAACGGTTTTAGGGAGATTGATGATGTCTGTAATACTATTGGCTGACACCGGGCAGTAAAAACAATGGGATGGTGACGTAATTATTCTATATACATAGGTGATTGTTAAACACAAAACAGTATGGAACCTACCCTTTGATGCAATGTATTTGAATTCGTCGGTATTTATTTTTATACCTCAAAAATGTTGACTGGGTTTTGTATGATATTTTTTTTATTTGAAACAGCAGCTTTCAAATTCGTCGGTATTTTTTTTTCAAATTCGTCGGAATTGAGAATATCCTCCTTTTTCAAGGTCGATTAAAATACATTACTTCAAACCTTCCGCATTTCAATTTTGTTCATTTCCGACAATAGGATCAACAAAGGATGACAAAACCACAAATCTGTCAAATTTTAATGTTTGAAGCCGGTTCTTATTTCTTTAAAGTTATTCAGTATTTATTCTGTTGTTATTATGTGTGTTACAAATGTACTAGGTATTTAATAATAAGCTGCATTTATCGGATAATTTAGTTACCAGGGTTGTAAGTCGTAAACGATGTGCATTGTTGTTTTCGTTACTCTCATTTGAGTGCGCTCCTTAGTAAAACAGCAATGCACATCGTTTGTCACTGCGATGCCATAGCGATGAACACACAAGAGTGTAGCGGAATTGTCCCCTAGGTCGACACTATAACCTTCAGAACTAAACCGGCAGCGTAGTCTCCTCCGCTCATCAATGGTATGCAGATATTTATCCTAAATTAAAATTGGTAAACTCATAAGTATGTACTTTTAGAACGTTTCCCCGCATCCTGATCACATAAGTCTGGAATCTCAGCCATTCTTATTCGTGACTTCGAACCTGAGGTCCTTACATGAATAATTTGCAAGGCATCTTATTTATTTATTTATTTATTTATTTAGGACAACCAACAAGACATACACCAGAAGCTTACAGCTATTTACAGTTCCAAGCGGAATATGCGAGTGCTGTCTTAATGACAGGTTGCCACTGCATGCGTTAAACAATATACAAATATGCAGACATGTGTTCGCTATTACATATTATCTTACCCAAAGTTAAGAAATAGTTTTAATTATTAACATTAAAATTAAGAAAATATATTACATTTTATACAAAATAAATAAGAATTAAAATTGTTATGGATTTACATATTTGTACTGTACATATGTATATGTACATCTTAGCGATAAGTGGCTTGTTCATACTCAAATAATCCCTTTCGCACTTTCGTGCGTCTTAGAAGATAATTTTAACCAGAATGAGTCTCAAAATTTGTGATGACATCTATAAAAAAAAACCGAGGCGCATAAATTAAAGACTTAAACCAAAGATAAGCTTACCTAACTCAGCTCGTGATCATGGCACATGTAACTGTGTCGGAACGTCGAGCAAACAACAAAGGTAAGCTGAATGCTTATCCTTGGTTAATTTTCGAGCCGTCATATCCGGTTTAATGTAATGTCAGTGCGCGTTTCTTTAAAAAAAAAAAATAAAAAACCGAGTAAACACAACTATTTGAAGCCACAACACCTTGAAGGTTGTTCGCGTAGTTTTCTTAGTGTTTCATCAAAGAGCAAAAGGGTGAACGCAAAAAAAAAGTATTTCAGTTGAGCGGAAATACCTTTCGCGCTTTCACGGCGACAGCAGTCGTCGAGTAGTTCCGCCACAAAGACAAGCCGCTTCGTGTTTTTTTCCCGTTTATATCGCCAAGTACAATAAAGTCTTTTTACGTATTACGAAGACCAGTCGGACTTCAACTTTTTATTTCCATTATTAAGAAGCTCTTGTGGTTGTTGATGGCTCTTTTTCTGATGCGGAAAACTTGGAATCGGAAGTTGTTTTCCTGTTTTGAAATACAACTTCTGATTTCAAATTTTCTATGGAAGAGTGTGATGCAAAAACAACGGAATGTCGTTGTAAAATTTTGTTAATATGAAGATTTTTGAGAATTTTAGGATAGTATTGTATGTTAATGAGACGAAGATAGTAAATTTTATAGCTAAGTAGGTTTAATGAAGATTAGTGAAATTGAGCTGATTAATGGCTTTATAAACCTCTGACAAATTGCAACGTGTATCTTATATCTAATTGATTTGATTGCGCTATCCATTTCATTACATTTCAAGCTCTCCTAGAATGCTGACAGAAACGCTCATCTGAAATATGTACCTTAAACATTTGGGTACAATGATACTTATTATTACGTTGCAAAATAGCACGATACGATACACTCGTATCAATAAATGAATAATTATTTTTGACATCAGTTTAATAACTAAACAATTCAGTGCAAATTAATAAAAAGTTGAGAGCGTCTGTGGTCGCAGGTTCGAGTCCGGCTACTGTCGTGTACCATGGGGACACTTTTTCAGAGCTACGTACGCAACCCAACGCTTGTACGGACAACATTGTAATGAAACCTACACACCACAAGGCGTAAAAACCCTATAACTAACGGCGATGGTCTCACCCCTTCTTAAGTTGGGTTAGATACACTTGTTGAACCGTGGGTATTTTCTTAGCAAGTGCCACTGCGTACTTTGCTTTGGGACTTCAAGGCCGAAGTGTATGTTTATACATATAAAAAGTAACTGTGAATCAGGAAGTGGTCCAAAACAATTTCTGGTACCTAGATATAAGATAAAATAATGTTATCATCATCATCAGCTCCAATTTGTCCACTGCTAAACATAGGCCTCTATAATTGCACGCCACTGTGATCTGTTTTCGACTTCTCGCATCCAGCTACTCTTAAAATAATGTTGGCATTCCCAACATTCCAAATATTATTATAATGCATACTATGAACTAATTACAATGAGTTCTGCTCAGCGGGATATGTACGGCGTATGTACGTAGTAATTATGGTTAATTCCTTGCCTTGAAGCATACCAAGCCACAGCCGCAAAGCCGCCAGGTATTCACACTACAGTCACAGACACAGTAGAATAATCTCATATACTGCGCGTAAAGGGACACCAAGTAATGATCTTGGAAACCTTGTTGGGTTCGTCAATATGAACAACTTTTACTATAACGATAATGCGGGGAAATGTAAAAAAAGAATATTTTATTAGATGATTTTAATGTGATGAAATACAGAATTGTCGGAAGAAGTCTTCAAAGTATTTTTTTATTTAATGTGGATTCGGACTTGTAGCCCACTTGCCATTAGTTAAGTTTTTCTTTTCGTACATTATTATGAAATAAGTAAGTAATTATAAATTATCAAAGTCAATGTCGTAGTCAGAAGTCTATTACCAATATCGTCACAAGTCAATGTCTCATTAAAATGTGCTGGTGGACCACCACAATTCAATGCTGGATGGAGCATTATGCGAGAACAAGAAATTTATCAAATAGGACTCCTCTCCTTTACTCCTCACTGTCACTGAACACCTCTCCTTTACTCCTCACTGTCACTACATTATTCTACATCACCAGCACATTATTACACTGATTCAACCACATTAACACTACCTACAATAGCACCGAATAATGTATTTTGAAAATCAATACATAGTATAAAACAAAGTCGCTTTCCGCTGTCTGTCCCTAAGTATGCTGTCTGTCCCTAAGTATCTTTAAATCTATGGAACGTATTTTGATGCGGTTTTCTTTGGTAGATAAAGTGATTCTTGAGATAGGTTATATGTATAATACAATACAAAATACTGAAGAAAAACATTGGTAAAACGTATGAAGTCGGGGCGTGTCACTTGTAAGATAAAACAAGCCATTTGTATCTAATCGCTTGCCGCTGAAATCTCCTTTCCTATTATTTCCTTCGTTAGTGAGGTTCAAAGGCAAAGATTCAAAGAGATGTTCTCTTAGCCATGTACAAACGAGTTTTTTTATAAGTTAGATACGTTTCAACGATTAAGTGCTGCTAATTGGCAGTTTATGGTGCAGACTGATTTCTATTTTTTTGTTCATTATCTAAATGAGCCTCTGTGATCCAGTTGGTTAGGAGGTCGCGTGTTCGAGTCCGGCTACTGGACGTGTACCCATGGGATTCTTTTTCAGAGCCTATGTACGCAACGCAACACTCGCACGGTGAAGGACAACATCGTGATGAAACCCGCACACCACAAGGTGTATGAACCCTATAACGGCGATGGGCTCACCCCCTGTCTTGGGTTAAATACGCTTGGTGAACCGTGGGCATTTGCTTTAGCAAGTAGGCAAAGGCTTGCCTACCTCTCTTTGGGATTAAAAGGCGTGAACTGTATCTAAATGAATAAACTGATTTGCGGTTTCATACGAGGGGACGATTGACGTTTTCTATGAAGTTTTGTAAGTTTTAATGTAAATAATAAAACTACTACTAATTATTATTTACTAGCTGACCCGGATTTTGCCAATATACATTATAAACAGTGTTTCTTTTATATTGCATGTGTTATATATACTACATCTACTAAAGAAAACCGTCAAAAAACGTTGAGTAATTTTTAGATCTGAGCATACATCCCTATATATACAGACAGCGGAAGGCGACTTTATTTTCACTACGAGTATGTATTGATTTATTTTATTAACTTATGACAAAGTGGCTTAATACTGTAGTAAAATAAGATACATACTTATTTCAGCAGGATGATAGGTATTTACGATAGAGAAAAAAATATTGGACAAATATATCCTTATATTTTCCCTGTACACTTTCATGAGAAGAATTACGCTCAATTGAATAAAAACGTTCATTCCGGATAGCTAATTCCCGAGGTACATTTATATGTATACATCTCATAAAATATAGAGCAGTACGTCTCTATAGCTTATGGGTGTTACGGGGAACTCTTCCCTATCATATTCCTGGGGGTCCAATCCTCGGATTGCCGTGGGGATTGAAAGAATAAAAATATGTGTAGGCACGTCGGAAAATTCCTTGACTTGTATATTGTGGTTTTGACTACGTGTTCGTATTGGTGAGCCATGTGGATTCCGTAAGCAAGTACCTCTTTGCCTATACCTGCTTTAGGATAAAAAATGCCACACGTTATTTCAAATTAGCTGACATGGCAAACATTATCTTGCCGATATACCTTACTTACAACGCTTCTTTCCAATTCAAAAGGCTCAAATTCTCAGGCTCTAAACTATCTGTATACCAAATTTCATTTGAATTGGTTCAGTAGTTTTGCGTGAAAGCGAGACAGACAGAGTTACTTTCGCATTCGTAATATTAGTATATATTTTAAGAATAAAACATAAGTTGCTGTAGCCGTATTCTACAAAATACAGTATCATTTAAACCGTACTCGCCAACCCGCCGACTGTAGTTTACAATTGTCAGAAAAATGTAAACCGCTTTTCAAGTATTTGCGAAATTCTTCAGCAAAAATCCCATTTCAGAACCCTTCGTGGATCGCGAGCTCTACTTAAATTACTTAAAAAGTAAACGTCCTTTATTCCCACAGCGGGGTAGGCAGAGGCACTTACTTAGTAAATGCTCAGGGTTAAATTACTTAAGAAAATAATCACCGTTTATTCCTAAAGCGGGGTAGGCAGAGGCACTTGTTAAGTAAGTTATAACAGGTAAAATACTAAATAAAATAAACACCATTCATTCCCAATGCGGGGTAGGCAGAGGCACTTGCTAAGTAAATTCTCAAGGTTAAATTACTTAAGAAAATAAACACTTTTTATTTCCAAAGCGGGCTCGGCAGAGGCTCTTGCTTGCTTGTAAGTTCTCAAGGGTTTTCAAGAAAATAAACACCGTTTATTTCCAAAGCGGGGTTCGCAGATGCAATTGCTCGGAAAACCCAAATTTGAATTTCTTAAGAATAATAAATACCCTTTATTCCCAAAGTGAGGTAGACACAGGCAAGTGTCTCTAACAAGTGGCAAGTGCTAAGCGAGGTTAAATTACCTAACCTCGCATAACAAAGCTTACCGTAGACAAGAGATTTAAAACAAAGCACATCGCGTACCACAGACCAGTTGCATATATCTGTAAGAGCATTTGTTCTTATTTGCGGAAACGTTTGAATAATCACAATTTCTAAAGGATAACTCGCTCTATTGCATCCAGGTTTGAAGAGGCCAGTTACCACTGGCGCTCGTAAACTTCCATAAGTCCCTAACTGAGGGAATATGGCAGGAATTCCCGCCTCAACCGGGGCTAAATTAAAACAAGCTTCAAATGAGAAAGTTAAATAATTGCTTCAGCGCAACTTGTACAGTCAACATATGTAGATATGCAGGTATTTATGTGTACTTATTATCGTGACATAAGTACGTAGTTATGATAAAAATAAAAATGCAATTTTTTGACATCATCATCAGCCACATGTCGTCCACTGCTGGACGAGGCTCTCCCCCAATTATCATCATCATCATCATCAGCCCATACTTGTCCACTGCTGGACATAGGCCTCTCGAATTGCACGCCACTGTGATCTGTTTTCGGCTTCTCGCATCCAGCTTCTGCCAGCCATCTTGCGTATATCATCAGTCCACCTTTCCTGAGGGGGGCGTCGTACACTCCGTTTGCCGAGACGCGGTCCCCAATGATGCCCATGATCATTTGGGGGCAAATGTCAATAATCCCCACGCTTGGCAGGTGGGTTGGCGTTCGCAGTGGTGTTGTGATTTCACTGACAGAGAGCGCTGATGCCCGTCCTCTGGAGAGACCCTCGGTCGCCTCTTACGACCCCACGACGGGAAACGTTGTATTCTCTGTCACCACACGGCACGGAATGTTTGTGATATTTAAGTATGTGAAATAATAGAAAATTAGCTGACCGGGGAAACATTATTATCAGCGTTTCTCTGTTATTCCATGCATATATTATACATATAAACTTCTAAAGAATTCCTCTATTTACTAAAGGAAACCGCATCAAAATCCGTTGCGCAGTTTTAGAGACCTAAGCATTCATAGGGACAGACAGCGGGAGGCGACATTGTTTTTTTTGGTTAGATATTTTGATCGGATTGTAACGAAACTTGGAGGATTGTGGCCATTGGTATTAGGCTCAAATACGTTCTTGTGTCTATCGAAATCTTAGAAATAATGTACGGTCATCGAACCCGACATTTTTTAGACCAGGCAATATTAAGCCGAGCAAGTTTGAACTTTATCTGAAGTATAAATAATGAACACATTTCATTTTACCAACAAGTCTCCTTTGCCACACAATTCTGGCTTATTTCAACCAGATTTATTTTAGTGAGAAATGTTATTTTCTTGGAGAAGTAATTAACTTAGAAGTTTACTTAATGTGATTGTGCACGTTGCTTGTTTATTAAATAAGCAGCCCATTTATTGTTAGGTCCAAAGACGTTCTTGAGTTAACTTTGTTGAGGTAAATTGTGAAAGTTGCAAGTACTTATTATTCTAATTAGGATTCTAACTAGTTTCTTTTTCTTTTGCAGTAAAAACGAGTCGTATTTTAGATAAGGGAAACCTTAATTGTTTTTTTTTTTATTATAACTCGTTATTTATGAATTCAAAATGTTGGCTTACTTTTAACTGTTTGTTTGTTTACCGTCAAAAATCTGTTCTGTTTAATTTTAATTAATAAAATTAAACTAAAGGAATACTTAAACTGTTTTTTTCTGCAAAACTAAACTGAAAGCTTATCTCTACCCCATAAAGGTTGCTGTCTACTCAGTCACCAGTCCAATTCCATTTTTTAAGTTACGCCTCCGCTTCTAAAATTTCAGAAGAGATAAATAGTAAAGGCAATATGGGGGTTTTGCCCGGGAAGCGAAGAGATGCTTCTTTATTTTTCATTTTCAAAATTAATTTTTCGCTGCAATTATTGTGTTAATGTGGTGGATTTAGTGTAATAATGTAGTGAGAGTGAGAAGTAAAGGAGGGGACTCCTATTTCTATTTGATGAATTTGTTATTCCCGTGTAATGTTCCACGCACAAAGTGTGATAGTTCGCCTTCACGATTGACTACTTTATCGATAGACAGTGACAATGACAGCGACTATATATATCATTTTTATAAAATTATTGTACACAAGAGTTAATACTTGACTAATGGCAAATGGGCCAAAGCCTGAGTCTACATGAAAAAGAAAAAGAAAGGCAATATGGAAGGAATAATAATATCGGCTGTTTACTTCTTCTGGTAAAATACTGATATTTCAGGTGATCTTGAAGTGAACAGACAAACCTGACATTACTCTATCCTTGAGAAATTAATAACGACGTACTTGGCAATCAAAGAAACTTTTGTATGTATTATGTTTCCAACGGAGGAAGTCTGGCCAGACGTTTATTTTTAATTATACGCGGTCTGCTGCATCTGAAATTGAGAATTAAGACGGCGCGAGCGAAAAATGCAGTTTGTCGCAAAACTTCCGGGAAAAGTCTCGCTCGAAAAATAGAATTGCTTTAAAGTTGCTTCTTCAAGCCTCGACGAATTTCGCGCACCTATTTTAATGGCGCTGGAGATGTTACCGCTTCTGTAAGTAGATAACTTGAAATTATAATACCTACTTACTGAAAGTTGTATCGGTCGATTGATTGATCGCTCCATTGTGAAGATTGGTCGCTTCAATGTGAAAACGTTTTCGAAAAAAAAAATCCGCTACGACAAACAGCCCAACAACTAACGGGTGATCCATCATTCCTCAATCAGACGAAAACCTTTTCCAACTTCGCCGCGTGCTGTCATTAGTATGATAGACATCTGGCCCATAGCTTTTAAGGCCCAGCTGTTCCTGCAAGGCCTATGCTATTGAATAAATAAACACTGGGGATTGGCAATCCGCGCTCAGGTGCGCGCATTACGCCCGGCCCGGGCCGTGCCTGCGGCGGCATTATGACGTCACGCTGATTTACCGCCTATATTTTACTGCGCTGTGACAACCTTGAAGGACGACATCTCGAATAAAACTCTGCGAGAATAAGGTTTAGCCGAAAATCAGTTTAGCATTTATGGCTGTGAGCTAAAGGTATTTTGGTAACAGTAAAATTAAAACAAGTTGAATGGCAGGTCTTCTTTCAAGCCGATAAAAGCGGGATCGGTATGAGCCAGGTTTTTCCAATTTCGCGTCAATATCGGGTGACATCTGGGGCAATAGCATGATTGTTATTGGCGCTCAGGCGTCCAGGGCATTCTCTGGTACCACATTTTAACAGAAATTCCAACAAAGTTGGCTATAAATCGACAAAGTTTTAAAATTTCCCTCGGAATTTGGTTTTGAAGTCTGAACGGGCTGGGCGTAACAGATGATCTTAAACGTTCTTTTCTGAAATTCTCCAGGCTGCAACCTGTAAGGCGACGTCCTTAGTAATAGCGGAAGTTCGATAGCAATCTGCGATCAACATGCTGATTTTGTGGGACACTTTACTCGCTCATGCATTTAAAATACATTTTCCTTGGGATGGTCCCTCAATTCACATAACCCAATTTCAGCTGGATTCAAAATCGAAGGTCGATCCGACGATTCACCTATTTTCGTTGAACTTTCACACGGCGGATATTATAAACCAAGCCATTTAGACGCCGATGGTTATTTCCGAGTCTTTTTTTCTTATCCAAAATTGTCTGGAAAATGTACACAGTAACAAAGGTTGTGTGTGTGTAGCTACAAGAACATAAAATATGGGTCAGCAGGCACATGTCAATAGAGCGAGGCGTAGGTGCCTCTTTGACGTCCATCCGTTGCTCAAAGGTCACGTACTGTTATCGCCATCGCTAAGTTGAACATCGTTCTTGAACTTGTCTTTGTATAAATATGCTTAGAGGAATGGACCAGAGTATGATGGTTCCGTTGGCATCTGAAAGTGTGATCCAGCATAATGTCGTATCAAGAACTAGTTCCTTCTACCTACCTTACATGGTCTTTGTTTATATGAGAGTTGCTTTTAGTGAGGTTTATTTTGTAAATTGGTTGTTGAGAGAATATTGTCTTCGGGTGTATCTACCTGTCACTGGACAGACGACACCGGAAGTTTGAAGAGCGATGTTAGCCCAATTTCACGCTGGATGTACAGGGCGTCTGCATAAATTATGCATAATTTAATTAGCATTGTTGTTATGTGAATAATATCAATATAATTTACCTACTAGTATCATGCAATAGAAGTAACTAGTAGGTACATATTTTTTTTACTTCACACTACAATAGTTACTTACAAATTTAAAAACAGCAAAGAATTGAATCAATATATTTTTTATAAGTAGTGTTCATTGAAGAGTTCATTAATTACACGTATTTTATTTTTATGTCGTAAAGAAAAACAAAAAATGTATTTATTATTTGTACAAGTTCGCGCCACGCTTCATTGTCCAGCAGGACGGTCTTCTAAGTCAGCATTACACACCATACACCTTTAAAAACTTAGAAACGACCGTTTGCAACACATGGCCCTGTATAAGCTATTAAGAAACTAATTTTGTGTGCCCAATCCAACTGAAATGAGTATAGACAGTTAAAAAACTGATGCTGTCTAGCGATTTATATTTTTAAACAATAGATTTTCTCAAAGAGTGTGCAGTACACTTGGTGCCTGGAAAAAGCTTTCAGGAGAAAAATCCACTCACGCGTCGTACCAAATAGCCCAAGCACCCTGTGAGATAGTAGGAACTCAATAGCCGATACAATCTTTGTTTTATCTACCTCCGCCTCCACTGGAAATCTGCTGTACACAGATAAAAAGTGAAGCAAATTTCCCGCCACAGCGTACTTGAAAACATAATATTCTATATCGGGTTCACGAAAAATTCACTTACACGCCTCGACATACTTCGTTCAGCTTCACTAAGTTGTTGAGCTTTGTGTTCTAAGTAGAATCTTCTGCTGCGAGGTCATGAAAATTGTTGTTTGTTTACACATTCGTGTCGTGGAGTGTACAAAGGGGTCGTCGTTAGCGCTGATATCTTGGAGGCGGTTTTACGATGTCGTTCGCGACAACCTTATGTTGTTCACTGACTATTATATCCTGAGTTTCACTCGAGTACAAATTCAATGGACGTTAGGGTCAGGATGTAGTGGTCGATGTTGACATGTGTGTGTCGAAAAAACTGCTTTCTTATCTCCGTGACGTTACGTCTCTACTCGTTCTTCTTTAAACATTTCATTGGCCGTGCGTCATAAAGATTCATAGCAAAATTAGGATCATAAGCGTGCGTCGCGGACACATTAGATAATATTGTATAATTTAACGCGCATTTTGAAAACTCAATGTTAATACGAAGGATATAAAGTTGTGGCCTGACATCTTATTTTACAGGATACACATTGATATGAAAATAAAGTACCTGTGACTTTCGTTCTAGTTAAATAGAAAATGCACAGGCACATGTATAAACATGTAAACACCATAATAATATCATTTCAAAGCCATTTTCTTATAATGCATTGATATACATTTCATGGTTTTGTGAATATGCTATTCAAGATCCCTTACTATGCTGAAATAGTCTTATATCAAAATAGCAAGCTTTAATTTAAGAGAAAATTGTTTTGAAATATGTGAATATTTATAATAGTAACAAAATTTATTAATCCATAATAGTTTAGGTGTTTTTCTGATGGATTTTGGACTCATTTAAATAAATAAATATTTTACAACAAAACACACATTGCCTTCATCCCATGTTAAGTAGCACTTATGTTATGGAAATCAGACAACGAGATATATTTACTTAAATACTTTTTTTTTTAAATACATACTTATATAAATAAATCACCTCATTTGACTTATGTTATTCTAATTACCGAGATTATATCCATTACATAAACCCGGCTTCAATAATCTAGCTTTTAAGTACAATCTGAAATTATTGTTTACTGTTTAAATTAGTATGCGGCCTGTAGTGTTACATACCTTTAGTGATTATTCTGTGATAACTTCTGTGAAATCTTTAGGTAATTCCAGTGAAGACATTCACTAAGGTTCAAAGTATGTGTTGGTCAAGTGGCAATATACTAACTAGCCTTTGTTTGATTAAAGGTTAACTCGACGACTTCGATTACATTCACTGGTGTTATACAGTGAGAATTATTTTCTAATTATTGTTCGATATGTATAGAAAAACATCAAGGACAAGCCCACTATCAAACCCTGCCTTTCGGAATACGGGCCATCCTGGAGACGAAAAGATGTTAAGATTTGTTGTTATTCAATAATTCTATTTTTTTGCTTTTGATAAGGTAGTCGAGGTTCAGTTTTTAACTTTACTTCTTATCAAGAAGTACAGACTTTATTTGGGTCCTACAGACTTTGTCTTGTTTTAACTAAAAATATTGATTCATAATTACAAAAAGTAGGAGGTTTCCCATTATTTTTCATAAGATCCTTCTTTTTCTGATTCCTGATATTAATAAACACAGCAAAAATACATTGACAAAATGAGTCCCCCCAAGGGTAACAGGGATTCAATTTTATATCTAACTAGCTGACCCGCAAACGTTGTTTTGACAATGTAAATGATTAACAGTGTTTCTCTGGTAGTACATGTATGTATTATACACACAAAAAAACCTCTAAAATTACTCTACCTACTAAAAAAAACCGCATGAAAATTCATAGCGTATTTAAAAGATCATTAGTTAGAAGTTCTAACTTAGAACTAGGTAGTAGATACTTATTTGTTCAGATCACAATACATACTACCCAATTAATTTGCTTGTAAAGATCCACATACATACACACACTTCACGCCTGTCTCCCTGAGGGGTAGGCAGAGACTACAGATCTCCATTTGTCACGGTCCTGACATACCCCTTTCGCTGCATCTACATTCATAC
>SJJU01008504.1:0-13916 GCA_012932125.1 Conopomorpha cramerella | reverse complement strand
ATGAAGCGAAAGGGGTATGTCAGGACCGTGACAAATGCAGATCTGTAGTCTCTGCCTACCCCTCTGGGAGACAGGCGTGAAGTGTATGTATGTATGTACAGTAGCAATAAGTTTATTATTCATTTCACCATGCGTTGTGCCAACCAACCTACGTACGGAACCAAAAGAAAGCTTTCAAAACTTGCGCAATATGTATTCTATCAAAGGTATTATTTACAATACATAAACATGTCCGTTTGTTTTAAAAAGTGAGATCTCACCGGTAAAAAAGTGAAACAGGTTCGAGAAACAGCAAATAGATAAACACATCTATTAGGCCATAAAAATCTGTGTTACATCTTGCCAATGCCAATAACGGCATCGAATAACAACCTGCCGGTAGAAAGTGAAATTTCAGCGCCCACAGCGGAGGCGGCGCGGGCGCAGGTGATGCAGTGACGTCACAGAGGTCAACGGAATGATTGAATGGTTTCGCAATACATTCTTTGGCTATTCATTATTGAATATATCTAAAAGTCAGGGTCAGGAGTGGTAAACATTTATATGCTAAATAACAGATTTTTAGAAGAGAAAAAGTTTTTAAAAAAAAAGTATCAATGTAATTTTTATTTTATTTATATTTATATGTTTAGGACAGCCAACAAGACACACATGTACACATACAAAAAACAAAATGTGAATTAATACAACATAATATGCAGTCCTAATTACAGGCTACCACGGCATGCATATTAGTATATAGTACAAAGAGAGAATCGGAAAAAAATAATATTTAAAAATTAATCAACAATTATGCTACAAGTAATCTAAGGTTTATTTCGATTTTTATTTTATCACTATGAACAAGCATTTGACCACCATCGTGCCTGATGTTAAGCAGCGATGTAGTCTAGGATGGAGCACACTTACGGACTTAGAGCTTAGGCATTGGTTGTGTGTGTTTGAGTCTTAATACCTACATACATTAAGCGTGTTTCACAGAAGGGTAGGCAGACATAATAAACCACAACCTTCTACGACTGACTCTTCATGCGTTTCTTCCATATTTAAACAGCTAAGTCAATGGAAGATGTAGTGACCAAGATTGAAAATGGCATGCTTCGGTGGTTTGGGCATATGGAGAGAACGGATGACAGTCGATTGACGAAAGAGATTTATATGGGTGATGTAATGGGCCGGGTGAGTAGAGGTCGCCCCTGAAGGACATATGTTGACCAGATTGGTGATGTCCTGGCCGAAGGTGGCGTGAAAAGTACTCGAAACCATCATGGAGGTCATGTATGAAAAGATGTATGAATGTACATGAAGCGAAAGGGGTAGTCAGGACCGTGACAAATGGAGATCTGTAGTCTCTGCCTACCCCTCTGGGAGGCAGGCGTGAAGTGTATGTATGTATGTGTGTAAGTCAATATAACAGTTTTGGGATGAAATGTCCTAGAAGCTTATATTATCTTGTCAGCTGTGAATGCAAATTTGTATGTGTACAATCTTCTAATATATAAAATTTCCATGTCACAATGTTAGTTACCGTACTCCTCCGAAACGGCTTTACCGATTTTTACCAAATATTATATGCGTATTCAGTAGGACTGAGAATCTAAGTTATAGGTATGTAATGAGTTTAATTAAATGTTTTGCTTAGCTTAGTCCAACGTCACTTTCACAACATGGCAAGTACAAAATTATCGTAGGTACATTCTATTTATGTCGAAATTTCTTCATATTTTATTTTCGTTTATTCCGTGTCGCCAAATGCCCATTGAAGCTAGATAATAAAATAAATACTAATTTGCAGAAACAACTTCATTGTCTCCAAACAGACTCTCCCATTCAATAGATTTTTTTTCAATTGCAAAAGTAACACAGACAAACAAACAATCGGCAAATTTCCAGTACATTAGGCTATGTGGTAACACCTAGATACCTAGATGCGTTCAAGGTCCTAGCGCGGGTACTTACGCAAGTTATCTGCTTGGAATCAGTTTTAGTGCTTGTTTTTAGGCTAGATCTGCGATTGATATACCATTGTGACTTCACAGTCTCTAGCTGTTTTGTCAGTGAATTGTATCTTCTAATCAGATACTCGAATTAAATTAGGGTTTGTACATTTCATTCGTTGGGTTAAATACGCTTGATAAATCGTGGGCTTTAGATTTGCAAATGCTTGCCTTAGTTTAGTGCCTTGCCTTAATACTAATAAATTAATAGACGTGAAGTGTATTAATTATTTATTAAGTATTGAATGACGTTTTGACGTTCTTCAGATAGATGTCCAAATTGTAATTGTTTTTGGGACTGTTATATTTATTGTTATTCTTTATTTCTCATTTCCAAAATAAATTTTTCGCAACAATTATTGTATTAACGTGGTGGAATTAGTGTAATAATGTGTTGGTGATGAAAAACAATGTAGTGAGAGTTGAGAAGTAAAGGAAAGGACTCCTATTTGATCGATTTGTTATTCCCGTGTAATGTTCCACGCGGCATTGAAATGTGATGTTCCACCCTCACGTTTTAATGAGTTTTTGACATGACTTTGACGATTGACTACTTTATCGATAGACTGTGACAATGACATCGACTATATAATATTGAACACGAAAAATTATTACTTTGGTTGTGGCAGAATTGTCGGTTTTAAAGCTGAACATAAGAGCCAAGTTTTAAAAAAATCATTGTTTTTTATTCTGTCTATTAATATGGTCGTGATTACTACAACATCTAGGTGGAACTGTCACGTATAGTATTTGTCTGTCGGACATTTTATTGTGTTTTTAATGTCTGGGAACAAAATCTAATTATATTTGAAATTTCTAAACAAAACAATATTAAGATAGCCTTACAAAATTATATCAGAACCCATTTATATTTATTAAGGCACTGTACCGTTTTCTAATCCATGTCTACGGCCAAAACCATTCATTAAATTTTGCATACACTCGATGTAAATACGCAAGGTATGTAAAAATATTCCTCTATTCTTTAGAAAACCTACAATTTTAACTATAACCACTTATTAAAACATACTTTCTGAGGATCACGCATTGCGTGTCGTATGAAATGTAGATTATTCGATTATGAACTTCTCTGCGTAGAAAATTAATAGGAATGAAGCTCACATTACATTAGTTGTATAACCTTCCGCGACCATTCCTGTTCATTCCAGTGGAATTTGAATTCATCATCTATTCTATAGTCCTGACCTCTCATTACTTAAATAATACATCTAAATATAGGCCAGCTTTGCTTGGTTGTCTTCTATCCAACATGCAAACGGATTGCGTAGGTATGAACCAATAAGTGTTATTTTTTTTCCATGTAAAAGATATCAGTGTTTTATTGATTTATAAGTATAGCCTTTTTTTACGAGCGTTGCGTGAAGTAGCGAATACCAATGAAATTAATATTGCATTATTGTAATTATTTCGGATCTGTTTCATTTATTAACGCGGAAGATACGTTAAAGCGTAATAGGTTTTTTTTTGGGCTTATGAAGTACTTTTTGTTGGTCTCTAATTTCAATATTTCCAAATTGCAAGAATATTGGGGAAAACGAGTTCTCGAGTGGAGACCGCGTCTCGGCAAACGGAGTGTAGGACGCCCTCAGAAGTTGGATGCGAGAAGCCGAAAACAGATCACAGTGGCGTGCAATTGGAGAGGCCTATGTCCAGCAGTGGACAAGTATGGGCTGATGATGAAGAATATTGAGTGGTCGAGACTTTTATGGAAAGCTTCCTTCTACGGCAAGATCAAGAGTACAATAGATTCGATTTCAACGCGCACTTGCTTTCACATGAAAGTGAAATGTGTACTTATTTATCTACCGATAATAAATCAATCTATTGATATCTTGATCTAAAGACAGTAATTACTTTTGAACATATAGTATTATGTAAAGAACACGCCTTGCGAGTTTCATCGACAATTATATGACTAATAATGTTAAAGTCCATTAAAGTCGAATGCGCAAATATTTTGTCACAAAAATACCTTATACTGAGGGCGTTACCAGCAAGGTTTTTACGTAACAAATATTGAATTAACAAACAGAACAACATGCTTAAACTTTTGAACGTAAACATTGGTGTGATTACACAAACAGGGACTTTCGTTTTCGACACCCAAAGGCCCGGCAATGAGGCAAAATAAACGCAGAAAAATGGTGGACGCGTGATAATAAAAAAAAACTCTTTTTCATTTCGCCTCACAAAAGACGCAATATTTTATATGAAACGGTCACGTAGTGGCGTAGACCGTGACTGTAACACTCGAGACTGGTCACCCCGTGGTTTCACCCGAGATAATACAATTTTAACTTATACTAATAAATCACAGTTCCTGTGCTGTTCACGCCAAATCCAGTACAATATTTATGATAATTCAGAAACAAAAACATTTATTTTTAGTACACTGTCCCTTTAGGAAAGCGCTCCAAGAAAGAAATGACAAGACATATCAGGCACTGCGATTGGTCGAAACAAGCTTAGTCGCCCGATGTGTGACATAGCAGCCAATCACAGCGCGTATTTGTTCTCTGTCTTGTCTTTCTTGCTACGCGCGTGCTAAGGCTACAGGTGTACATTTATCCCCTTACCAATAATCGCGTTGTTACAACGGTTATTACAGGTCTACTTGAACTGGTTATTCCGTATATGACATACAACTGACAAGTTAAGTTGAGTTTGTGTATCTTCGAAATAGCAATTCCGTCATTATTAGTAAAGCCCTTAGTAGGGTAGGGACCCTGTGACTTGCTGTTACTAAGGATTCTTTTCACAATAACAAAATATTGTCAAATATCGCGTTGTTGTAGTAAACGAGCGATAAGTAAAAGTAGTATTAACTGAATCCCACTGTAGGGTAAAAGGCCTCTCTTCCTTTCCCCACTTACTACGATTTCGAGCAGTCGTCCATCACGAGTCATCCTACCATAATACCTGCTCATAGATTCGAAGTCACCACTTGGAATTGCAACTCGAGCCACCCGCGTGCTAAGCTATTTTTTTATCATAGTGAACAAGCGTTTGACCACCATCCTGCCTGATGTTAAGCAGCGATGTGGTCTACGATGGAGCACACTTGTTCATTAGGTACCTATTCACCCGCGACTTAAAGACCTTCAGACTGTACTGCGCAGGAAACACGCTACAGACAAACACCATTTTTATTGTGGCAAAAGGCAATAAATAGGAATCACCATCGATAAAATGTTGTATCTGAAGATGATCTTTAGTGAAAGTTGCCGAGTGTTTTGTTATAACTTTTTTATTGTGCGGAAGTGTAAAGTTACAGTAATAAAGTATTAAGCAACAAAAGGCAGTACACACTATTACACATTATGCTCATTGGAAAGGTACAGTCGAAATAATGAATTTGTCTTCGGACGACGAGGTGGCGAAATATAATATATCTTACGTCATTAATAATAGAGTCTTTGGAATTTTTGCAGAGAGATTATTATGGAAGCTGGCAAGAAAAGTTATTGATGGTTCTCGATAAAGTTATGATTAATGATTATGGAAATATTTCTATTCCTAAAGACATTAGGCAATAGTCTCAAAAGGCTGAAAATACTTATTATCCGTGTGGTGACGGCGAATAGAATGCATGTGTCACCACCCCAGCCCAACCTTTCTCGTCATGGGGGTCGTGAGAGGCGACCGAGGGAACTCTCCAGAGGACCACAACACCTAAATTTTATTTTTGTTTTCTATTTATTAATGACGTAATCATCTGTATGTCGTAATAAAGAAATGTGTCTATGTCTAAATCTGTCTGTTGAAACTACGGTTTCATTTCAATTAATCAATAACATCGCCCGTCTATTTTATGTACGTTGCAAAATACTCTAGTTATCATTTTCTGTATGTAATGATTAACACGTAGAAAGTAGTGGTTTAAAACACAATTCCTTACAAAATAATCGCTTTATAATCCGTCAGAAATGTAGCGTGACGTTCCTAGGTGCATGATGGCCTGCTCCCTACTTAACCGCGTAGTTCTTTCGACATTCCTCTCAGCAATCAACGAAAGGAAGGGGTACATGCATAAGCATCGTTAACGTGTTAATTTCTCCCGCAGCAGCCCCGCCCTTGGTAATATTTGGCCGTTGGCTATCGAGGTAGAAAGTCCCCGGTGATGTAATCTCGCGGACGAAATGAAGTATGGCTCATCGTGACCGGCCGCCGCAGGGCTCCGCGGGGTCAAGTGTCTTGGAAAGTGATCGCGCTGGTGACCCTCGGAGGTTGGGCGCATCTCGTGACCAAGGCACCTAGTTTTCGATCCTGTTGGTGAAAACTTATACGTATGGTTGGGCCTTACTTTGAGAAACCTTAGGTCATTGGACATTGGAGTGGAACATGCATTATTTCATTAAAAAATAGTATAAATAAAAGAAATAGAAATGCAGTGTTGAGGACCCTGATGGGCGCAGCAAAAATCGGAGGAGAGGACAGGGAAAGTTTTTACAAGTTGTCTGTCTGAGACGTACTATGCATATTTCTTCTCGTATAAGGCGTGATATACTAATAAAATATTTGAGGCGCTATGACCTAGGTATACTCATATCCTAGAGCATTTGGACAAGAGACACACAGCGCGAAAGTGACATTTGTGTACTTATTAAGAGTCTGGATCGGAGGTCCAAACTGTCAGGGGTCAACATACCTTAATTCGTAAAAAATCTACGTATTGTCTTGATCTGCGCAGTACATACAGTCTGATGGTCTTCAAGACACTGGGGTTAATAGGTACCTAATGAAGAAGTGTACTCCAATCGTGGACTACAGCGCTGCTCATCAGGCAGGATTGTGGGTTTATTCACAGTGTTTAGAAAACAAATCTAAAAATCTTCTCCATTATTTAGATGAAGTGAAAGGGGTATGTCAGGACCGTGACAAATGGAGATCTGTAGTCTCTTCCTACCCCTCTGGGAGACAGGCGTAAAGTGTGTGTATGTATATAGAAACTATTATATCAATACCTTCAATACAATCGCAGTTACACCATAAGTCTGCCGCGCAAGTACCTCCCTACCTCCGCGAAATCACATGTCAATAAACAGCTTTCAGATTATAATCGGGTATTTTTTTTGTGCGCGAAATTAACAACAAGTATTGTTCCTTAATATTGTATTTTTTGTTAGGTAATATGTGTAGTTGTGCTGTGTTCTCGTGCCCCCGCTGCGTGTGTGGATTGACACAACAATAAGTGTGGTATTGTTACAGCTAAGTAGAGGTACATGCTTGTTTTCACTGAGACGGACGGACTTTATTGGCTTCTTGTCTATCTGTAAAGTGACTGGTGCCCTTTGGATCCATCCACGCGTTTTTGTACAAAAGCAATGTGACGAAGCATTCCAGTTTCACTTTATTTTATGCAGACGTATGAACAATGATACTAGGTGTGTTCATTCTTTAAAACTCGGGGACAAACGCGACCTAAGGCATATCCGGAAAGGAGGAGCACGGAAAACGTTTAACAGGCGACAGGCTGGCTGTTTATAACCGATACTACCATTGGCCAATCTAATCAAAATTTATTCTAAAATTGTCCTGTCGCTTAGATATTATAGACTTGAATAAAAAACAGTTTACTAACAGATGAGGGTTGACTAGTGTAAAGACGAACGATAGGACGGATAATACGCGAACACCTTCTTAGTTTAATTCGTAGGCAAATTTAAATATAATGTGGGGGGTTTGATGGTAGTCACCAGCAATATTAATAACCATTAAAACAGACACTGGGCCTGTCAGTAATCATATTGAACCACCGTAAAGAAAGCTACGCAGAATTAGAAGGCAATAAAAATAAAAATTCGAATAGATATATAAAATAATATATATCTATTCGAAAAACAAGAGAATTACTTATTGATTTTGAAGTTGTTATTTCGCACAATATAAGTGAAACAATATTTTGGCACAAAAAGCGCCATCTAGCGCCATCGACACGCAATTAAAGAAAACGATCTCCACGAATACACACACAGCAAGAAACCATCAGGAAACTGGGGCAAACTGTTGTGCGATCATAACTTTTATTGTGGGAATTGAACAAACACAATTAGTTTTATTGATTTTGCATGAAAAACCAGTTAATGTGACAACTGATGTAATTGCCCCGGTTTCTGTAAGTTTATTACGTACTCCGTGTGACGAGGCGGCAGTAAAAAAGTCAATTTACAGTAACCACTCTCATTCCCACTCATAATAACTTATAGCATTAGGCGCATGCAATGTCTATTACATACTGTTGTAAGGTAATCAGTCAATATTCATGTTGAAAGTTCGCAAAGATTCTGTCCGATCAGTTTTATGGAGTTCAAGATACACTTCACGCCTCTTCCTAAAGGGAAGTAGGCAGAGGCATTTGCTAGGCAATTGTTCATTGGTCCTCAAGATAGGTAAAAGCCTTTGCTTAACAAATGCCTACGATTCGCAGAACATATCGCACAGTTAGAACAAAAGTGACACAAAACAAAATGTGTCATTTTATAACATTGAACCTTAACATAAAAGATGCAAAACTTAAATTAGAAATTCGGCGTGTTTTGTATTGGGTCCCTTTTGTTCTAACTATGCGATATATAATATTTAATTCCACGTACACCTAGTGCAAGCATCTACCTATTATAGATATATTTTGAACCCACAGCCTCCCAATTGTAAGTCCGAAAGGTGTTTTATAACTGTGTGGTAAATATTTACCGACAAACATTGTTCCGTAAAGTTCCAAAGATTGTTAAATGAAAATAAATATTTTGATGATGTCTTGTGCTGTCTCGCGTTGGTCGTTACTTCAAATAGAAAAATAATAATACGACGACATATATTCAGTCAGAGTTATTTTAACACCGACGACATACATATATACACTTAACGCCTTTTAATCCCAAACAGGGGTAGGCAGAGGCACTTGCTAAAGCAAATGTCCACGGTTCACCAAGCGTATTTAACCCAACGTGACAGGGGGTGAGCCCATCGCCGTTATAGGGTTCACACACCTTGCGGTGTGCGGGTTTCATCACGATGTTGTCCTTCACCGTACAAGGGTTGCCTTGCGTACGTTGGCTCTGAAAAACAGTCCCATTGGTACACGTCCAGTAGCCGGACTCGAACCCGCAACCTCCCGGTTACTAGTCAAGTATACGACCAACTGGACCACAGGCGCTTTAACACCGACGAATAGAGTTCAAAATCCCATTCGCAGCTCCTGGACACACACGACTTCCTTGTATGTAAGTGCCCACACATCATAATTTTGAGGTGGCTTTTAAAAGAACCATATTCGGTGGGTTAACTTATATAAATGCCGGCATCGAAAGCTTTCTCCGGACGGCTGCCGACTAAAGCTGCGTTGACCATAACAGTGGTAGCGGCATTGTCATGATGACAGCAGATAAAGCTGTTCTGAACTGAATAAAGGGCTCTTGCTTAATTATTATGTTGGTACTTGTATACAACGTCGAAGCATCCGCTAAAAGACAAAAAGTCGATTTTGCCTTTCATGCATATAACTTTTGTTTGATATACAGATCGATTAAGAAGATCTTAACATACACAAAACTATCCTATGTCCGTCTCCCGGTTCTAAGTTACCTCCCCACCAATTTTCAACCAAATCGGTTCAGCCGTTCTTGAGTTATAAATAGAGTAACTAACACCACTTTCTTTTATATATATAGATGTGCTGATAAGTCATTGATACAGGCATGCGGAATTAGGTAGGAGACTAATCCAGAAGATTAGATTTCATTAAAAAAAAAATAGATTTTTTAGGCCTAAAAATGATGCCTAGACACTTTTGATATGTGTACTTGTTCTAATATATAAAATTTCCATGTCACAATGTTAGTTACCATACTCCTCCTCTTTACCGATTTTTACCAAATTTTATATGCGTATTCAGTAGGTCTGAGAATCGGCTACTGTCTATTTTTTATGCATCTACCAGTTGTATTTCTCCCAATACACGGGGTATAAAGGCAACTTATTATAGCAAAAACGAACGTTTGCCGAGACAGCTAGTAGTCTTATAAATTTTACGAGTCTCATGTGCAATAGAGAGTGAAAGTCGATGGTACTCTTAATTGAATAGCTCTTTATAATAGCTCGCTAGATGTTGCTTTATACATGACGCGCTAGTGTTATAGCTTAATGCTAACTTGGTGAACATTTCATGCTAGCACATAATTGAAAATGAAAGGAAAAGTTTTACGACGTTACGTTTCTGTATAAGTTTTATAGAAGAGACAGTCAGTGCTAGAGGCCTAACCCCAGACCAGTCAGTATGGATATAAAGGAGGTTTTAGACACTTATGTGTGTTAGAGTTTTTAATTTTAACATGTTTTTAGTAAATTGCCCTAATTAAGTCGGAATATGAAAAACTCGCTCTCCTGAAAGAATATATTTTACATAGTCTTTAATCATTGTTTCTAGATATTCACATAAGTTAAAAGTAAATTGTTTATTTATCGTCATGAAAAGAGTATGTTTAGTATGTAATATTTAACCATAGTATAGTATTACAGATTAGTCATACACGTCTATATCAAAAACTTCAATAAACTTATTTAAACTTACGAGCTTCTCTATAAATCTATCTACAGAATTAATGTGCGAAGTAAAGTAAAATTTCACAATACCGGAAGCGAACTGTGTACCAAACTAAACTGTCAATATGTACATACCTAGATTAGATTTCGAATGTGGAACTTAAACATCGAATTAGTGAAAGTTTGTATGTACACGGCTTCTATCGCGCAGGTTCGGCAGCCGGTCATACTAAGCTGATGTTCATTTATACCTATTGTAAACAGAACGTGGCAACAATAGTATATTTCGTTGTGTATTAACATAGTAAGTCGGGGTGAGCGACCTCCCGGCGAATGTAGAGCGGCGGCGGCGGCGGACAAGCGCACCGCCCTCCGATTCTACTAATTTCGATAGAAGAAAGAAAGAAGGACATACATTGACCAGATTGGTGATGTCCTGAATGTAGATGAAGCGTAAGGGGTATGTCAGGATCGTGACAAATGGAGATCTGTAGTCTCTGCGTACCCCTCTGGGAGACAGGCATGTATGTATGTATGTAAAGAAAGAAGAAAGAAATTTCATTTATTCTCGCGACATAGACATCTTGAGCATCCAAACAATTGGAGTAATAACAAAAACTAAACTTTTAGAATAATAATGTACAAGACCCAACTACAAACAAATTGACATCGTTTACTGCTGATAAGAGTGTGAGGTGCTCATTATCCATATCGCGAGAAAAAGCTGCGTCTCAGGATTATGCCTACGCGGTGCACGCTTTCGTTCGCCACCTTTGAGTCGCACGCGGTAGTTCGTCTGGGCATTTGGAGGGGACCTATTTCCTTAGTACGAGGTGAATAGATTGTCTAGATTTTGATTATGGATAATGGTCAAGGCACCTCTTTAGGGCCTGAAAAATCTCTCCATCTACCCATAAACATTTCTCAAAATCCGTTTCGTAGTTTGTCTGTGAAGAAATTTTAAAGATGCACACATTAGTACCTATTAGGTACAGGGCCAGCCATATTAGCCGTAGAACCGATGACCGTTGGGGAAAACGAGTTCTCGAGTGGAGACCGCGCCTCGGCAAACGGAGTGCAGGACGCCCTCAGGCAAGGTGGACTGATGATATACGCAAGATGGCTGGCGGAAGCTGGATGCGAGAAGCCGAAAACAGATCGCAGTGGCGTGCAATTGGAGAGGCCTATGTCCAGCAGTGGACAAGTATGGGCTGATGATGATGAGGTACAGTTAAACAGCTTTTAGAAAAAACGTAATAGTATCTAATGTTATAGGTCTGTTTCACTCATCAGCCATACCATATCATGTGAAATGTCTAAATCCTCAAAGTTCGTTCCATGAGTCTTTCCAGCTTTTAGAAATGCACATAAAGTTGATGGTTATTAATACCCCGTTATAGCAATTCAATAAGCATGTCAGCCGCCGGCCATTAGTCAGGTGTGGTCAGGCGCACATTGATTAGCGGAATGGACTCGGGAATCGCGTGACAGTTTCTCAAAGGGAGCAAGCAGGTGGGCGCCGGTGAATTACGCCGCGGCGGCTAAAAATTACGCCTTAGCCGGAATCTCGAGAATAGAATTCTACTAAATAGGTATGCCGCTATAATTGACATATTTCCTGCAGGAGACCACCCCGGCACACTACTATTACACATTACTATCCACATTGTTGTTTATATTGTACGAGGTAGAACTTTGTAGGCGGGAAAAGAAGTGCTTACTTAAGGTAAGTACTTCTTATGCGGTACTTGCTGATTCTCCCAGATAATATTATGAACATCTATCGGGTGTCGACAGAATACCAGCGTCGCAGGTAACTGTGACATAATGCTGAGTCGAAGCCTATTTTCTTCACGTGAAGCACGGCACACAAGTAGGTATTTACTTATTTTAATTAAAAATCGACCACCTATTTCTTGTTTTATTTTATTTTGTATTATATTTTTTGTGTTACTACGTGGTACTAAATTTTTATATCTATCTAAGATTCTCTGTATACTACTTTATTGTTCTGGGTCATATAAAATAAAAATACCGGCTTTATTTCTTCCACGAACATAGGTATAAGGTGACCTAACATACATGAATTAGTTAACCCCACTAATATCATAAATGCGAAAGATTGTCTGGATGTTTTAAAAAAACCTATTAATAGGATTTGGACGTAACTTTATGGAGAAGTAGATATGTAATCTGCAATAATTTGTCGGGCCCATTGGTGTAGTGGTCAGCTTGTCTGCCTCTGTTCCGTAGGGTCGTGGGTTCGATTCCCACCGCTGACAGGTGCTTAGATGATGAGCGTGTACTTGTTGGATGTGTCTGGGTGTTTTATTTATATAAGTATGTATTTAAATGTTAAAAAAATATAAGTAAAAATATCTCGTTGTTTGAATTCCATAACACAAGTGTTTTAGCTACTTTACATAAGATGAAGGCAATGTGTGTGTTGTTGTCAAATATTTATATTTATTTATTTATATAATAATGTTGTACTATAGGATATATTTCATTCCAAAATTTCATCACGAATAAGATAAACCCATGATAGCACGCGGGTAACGGGTACTTTTCCGTACCATAAAGTAAGGTTTCCCTTATGTGCTTAAAAAAATTATACACACCATAAATACCTATACAGTTAATCAATTATTTTTTCTTGCTAAGACCATTCAAGGCAGTTTTAAACAACTCGAAAATCTCAACTGGTTTTCATCCCAATAGTCTTAAGATGGGCACCTGTACCGCGAGCACACGTGCGGTAAAATTTGATGGGATTACATAAACGAGCTGTCAAAATTACCATTACAAAATAATAAAAAAAGGAAGACCCGCGTTCTCGCTGGGAGGTGCTTAAACAAAACACTTGGGTAACTTCGGGCAGAAACGGCCCATTATCTTTGATCAGCCCGATTATTGACGCCCCAAACTCTGAAGTCGGGTACACCGAACAAAAATTATCTTGTGGTTCTACGCCTCGATATTCATACAGTAAAATGAGAGGGATATTCCAGTAACGTGGCATACATGTGGAGTTATTCTCTGCCTACCCCTCTGGGAGTGAAAGTTTGAAAAAAGTTTTAGTCAATAAAACAGAATAACAGAATTTTTGAGCTCCAACTATTGATTCGAACCGGGGACGATTACTTTTGTTTTTAAAGTCATATAAATTACGTTCATCAAGCTTTGTTTTATGCTACTGTATATCTGTATGTTATAGTAATTATAACGATGAAATAAAGAAATGTTGACTTTTGGCATTGATTGAAAAGGTGGGCATATGGAGAGAATGGATGAAAGTCGATTAACGAAAGAGATTTATATGGGTAATGTAATGGGCCGGGTGAGTAGAGGTCGCCC